>VCJN01000865.1:0-201079 GCA_006384855.1 Tetraselmis striata
GTTGCTATACATGTTGCGGCTATTGGTGCGCACATATCGGCGGCGCACGTGGGGGTGGCTGCTGCGGTGACCGCGGGCGGGCACCAAGTACCGACTTTTTGATCGGAATTTGCATCAATGGGGATGGTGCGTGCGATGGACGGCATGGTGCGTCGGCGCGCAGACTCGTGGCTTCTTGCTCATCGGGCAGAGACAGCTCAGCATCGGCATGGTTTCTGTCATGGTAATGGAGGGCGGGAGGTGGCTTTGTGGGATGAGGGAGCGACGTGGTAGGAGGGGAATGTGGGACGGGTGCACATGTGGGACGAGTTTGTTGATGATATATGCCGAGTGTACATGCGTGTGACGTACGTACCCGTACCGGGCGTAAGTGCGTGAAATGACTAGGACTGTGGGCTCACGGAGGCATGCTCGATTAAATTAAAGTAAACACTTCAATACATATGAAGCAATACCGTCATGTGCCGATGTGTGCCACGGTTATGTGCTGGTACTCAAACGGGAACCTCGTTCCGCAACCGGTAAGAAATGAGTGCATGTGAGGCAATGACGACATGGTGTCGGTGCGTGTGTGTGTGTGTGTGTGTGTGTGTGTGCGTGTGTGTGTGTGTGTGTGTGTGTTGGGGGGGGGGGGGGGGGGCATGTGGGTAAATGTGGCGGTTTTGGCGTATACATGGGGCGGCGAGGGGGCAGAGGATGTTGCATTGCAACGTTACGAGAGTCGCAACACATGATTAGATGGGTGTGGCATGCAGTCTTATTACCTTGGTGAGTAGGTGGGTGCCTTTGGGCGCTCGGTCATTATTATCGCGGGTGAGGGTGGCCCGGCTTTTTGGTAATGCCACACGGGTGCGCGTGTGGGTGCGTGACTGCTAATGCGTGTGAGGAGTAGTCGTTTCGTTTTGCAGAAACTGTGTCTTGAAATCCTTTTATCTGTTCCAGAGTAGATGGGACATCCCGTGCATGTTGCCCCTCCCCCGATGGGTATACCATGTAATTGCCCCGTTAGGTTTCTTAAATCATGGTGTGCATGGCCCCGGTGATGGTCCATGTGACATGCGGCGGGACGGTATGCGTGCCCAGTTTCATGCATGTGCCGCAGTCGATGATGCATTGTACTAAACTGCATGTACTGTCTTGCGCGTGTACAGTTGACGGCCAATAACGATTGTTTTCGTTACACGGGGCAGAGTCGAGTGAAGGTAAGGTACGACATGCGGCAGGTAGAGCGCGCGCGCCGGGGGGGGGGGGGGGGGGGATAAGGAGTTATCTAAGAATGATATGAATCGGCCAAAAAAAAGTCATGAGTCGGAGTTCAACATAGATCTCTTATCGTAGTTTCTACAAGTACTCTAACTACGCCAAAATATCACGATGTATCGACTGCCCGAAGCAGGTACATGTATTTATTTGGATGCCCTCCGCCCGGGACGGCGGGCCGAGGGCACGATATGGCCGGGGTCTTGCGTGAGTTCGGGTTTTGGTACCCGCTATACTCGGAGCGGATACCGCGTCACAGATTGGACGTGCGCTATTCGGGATACGTTAATAATCATCGCATGCTCAATTTCTTATTTTTTGTTTTTTTCTAGGGCCTCTTGCCATGCCCTCGACGAAAGGCCCTCCCCACGGCTTTGTTTGGACGTCGCACAGTATGCTTCCACCGCTGGCGTTCCCCTACCCCAAGATCTGCTGGCTCGGCGACTCGGTGGATGGCAGCAGCGTCGTCCACACCTACACCGTCCCCGGATTCTTGGACTCCGCCGCCGGCCAATTCTTTTGCTTTTTTTGACCCCGCTGGCCTTTCGGCCGGCGCCGGCATCGGTTGTCCCCTGGCCGTCCGGTCCTAGACTGCCCCCTTCGGTTTCCCTGGCAAACGAGACTCGCACTGTGTCTAGTAAATGTTCAGTACTTAGCTGTGGTTACTCAAACATGCCGAGTGGCGCGGGCAATCCGCGCCACTACTCGTACAACGCTTCGGCCGGCTGTCGCTGCAATTTAGCACGACGCACTCGATATTCTCGGAGTTTCGGAGGTTTTCTAGAGTGGCGGCGGATGGCGTGTGTTGCCATCTGGCCGTCGACCTCTCCCGACCTCCCTAGTCATGAACCCTGTAGCACTGTTTAGATGGTGCTGGAGGTGCCACTGCGCTCATCCCTTCTGTTGTAGCTCTTTTCTCACCCACTTCGTCCCACCCTACTCGTTAGGTGTGGCGGCTGACTTGTAATCAAATCACACGCTACTTTGGCAAACGACACTCGCACGGTGACTAAATCATCATTGCGCTGTGCCGATATATGCGATATCGACTAAATGATTGCGAATTTAGCGACATAAGGCAGTTCCGATTTATTGTTATGTTTTAGGCCCCCCCCCCCCCCAAGTTCATCCCGCCCCTCAAACTATCTTTTCTTAGGTCTGATAGCACTTAGTATAACATGCCCTCATCTACATAAAAACTCTCACTGGCATGACTTTCTGAACGATTTCAATGCATGGCTATGTGTAGGAGGGTGTTCCCTTGGTATATGCAAGCATAACACGGAGAGGGGTGGGGCACTTTTTGGAACCATCAGCAAATTACATTCAGCATCAAGGCAACCCAGCCCTGTGGTGGCCCTATCCAGGCACCCCTCTATGTAGTGTTGTGCTGCCGCTGACCCGCTGTATGTCGCTGCTACTTATTGATGCTGGTGTGGCTGCTCTGCCCTCCGCTCACCCCTGATACGCAATGATGCATGCCTATCTAGCTCATGCAGCTTCTCATCACAATTGGCCCCCCTCACGAGCACTTGGTACCCGTCCCGCTAACAGGTTTTGCATATGGGCAAACTATGTTGTAGCTCATCATCAATCAGGCCTTCATCTACATCACATGCACATCAGTGCAATGCATCATCGGTGGACGCAACTTAGCACAGTAGTCATTTAGATAAGGCACGCGGCAGATAAGGCGGGGTGCAAAGATGGCAACAAGCCTCACATGATGACCTTGCGCACATGACGCGTAAGGTGGGGATGTACTCCGAGGCAAGCGGGTTCTTCTTCGTCTTGTGCGTGTAATACTCAACCTCCACGGGGGTAACACGGGTCTTGCGGTGTTCGCTGACAAAGGAAGAAGGGGTTGCATGCCGCACGTGAAGATGTTAGAGTTATGGGCATTTGCAAGGCCATTGGCAGCCAGCCACCTGCACCACAGGAGGATCACTTTATGCCATGTCAGATGCACTTGTTGTATGCATGACATGTTACATGCAAGAAGGGCAGAGGAGCCCACCGCCCGTTCCCACTCCACATCAAACGAGAACTTGTCGGTTGGCACGTCATACATCACCTTCCATATTTCTTCTGCAACTTGCGGGTGATGTAATACTTGTCTTGGGGCTAGCGCCTTCTACCTCCCGAGGCGGTGGTGATGTCTATGTGTTGCACGCATGATGCAAAGATGATGGCGTCGGCTCTTGGGACGAGCTGGCTGTCGATTTCGATAACCGCATGCTCCATGAGCTCGCGGAGAGTGTACGTCTCTAGCCACAGTTTGTTGCAATCGAAGACACTCTTGCCCATGAGCATGGCTGCCTTCCCACATCACAATCAGCTTCA
Source organism: Tetraselmis striata (assembly GCA_006384855.1). Taxonomy (NCBI): domain Eukaryota; kingdom Viridiplantae; phylum Chlorophyta; class Chlorodendrophyceae; order Chlorodendrales; family Chlorodendraceae; genus Tetraselmis; species Tetraselmis striata. The sequence goes on from VCJN01000865.1 coordinate 3,604, forward strand.
GCTGACTTCGTCGTCGTCTGCCATCCCTTGCGACGACGGCGGGCCATGTTGGGCCAGCGGGAGGTAGCGCGTGACTATCCAGCCTGGCGCAGCCCCGCCGCCGCTTTGTAGTACGGTATCGTTTGCCAGGATGATATGGATACCTCGCAATTGCTGTAGGACGTTTCCTATATTGCCTTTTCGGGTGATTTCCTGATCGCCCTTTTCAGCTAGCTAATACTCTATAAAGGTAAAGGGGTTGTCCGGTATAATTTTCATATTAAGTGCTGGTTATTTGTGATCAGTCAATGAGGGCTAAGGCCCAGGTTCGTTTCTAGTGAACTCTGGTCGTTCCCCAGGCGGCCCGACCCGCCCGCCGGTCGGGGCTTGCGGGACACAAAATATTCGGTACCAGCGGCACCAGGTGAGGCGGTCCTTTCCCCAGTCTCCCGGGCATTGGGGGGGGGGGGGGGGCGGGGGGGGGTTGCGGCGGGAGGAAAAAGCACCAGGGCAGCGCGACGTTCATAATAATATCGTCGGCGGGGTACGCAGTCTGTACGCACGCATTCGTACTTGAATTCTACGGTCAGTACAGGTCCGTCACCCTACGCCTGAAGTAGTAAGAATATGAATAAAATAAAAACGACGTCAATTCTTACCAGTACCGAAGGATTTTAGGGTTTCACACCACTACCGAAGGGTACCGCGCGAATTGTACCGGTAGTACACACGTACTGGTGCGACGGGCCAACTATTGCTCGGCGCTACTGGTACCTGACCCCTGCTGGTACTGCGCTACGACTACTACCAGCCCGGCGGCCTGCATACTGTTCGAAACTTGTTTACATGGGGTTTCCTCCTTTACCTAACTAGCCGCTTTTCGGCTACAGTGCTGCTCAGTGGTAGGGGAACTAGGCACTTGAAGGTCGTTGCGCCCTTTTTGGATGCAGCACGAGTAGACATATAAAAGCAGCCATAACAGCTGAGCTTGCCATCTTCCAGTTTCGCTGCGTTACACGCAGCGATTAAAAACTGTCTCGTAACCTGTTGCGAGCAAGATCACCCCATGTTGTTCAAGACCACACCCGGCTCACCACCCGTGTGTGAAATTCTCATCCGTACGTCCGTGCGTTACAATGTCAGATGGAGACGAACCCGTCGTTGAGCCGACGCTCGAATCGCTACAAGCAAACGTGAAGGCCCAGTCTACAAGTATGCGCGAGCTTGCAACAACGTTGGCTCAGTTGACGGCTCGTGTGAAGATGAGGCACATGGCTCCGTCTCTGGGCAGCGCATCGCGGGACAGCCGACAGGCAGCGGGGGAGCCGCAGTGCGCCCCGACTTGCTAGAGATAGCCCATAGCGGCCGTGTCGGAGCAAAATCCGTGAGTGACAAGGACGACTACCTCGCGGTGCCAGAGCTACTGTCGGGCCAAAGCTACTACCCGCCCCCCCTCGTTCATGGGCCTTACAGAGGCCGACATGTGGTAGCACCTGGCGGAGGGCCTCCTCCCGGCGTACGACCAACCCCAACCTGGCGAAGTGGCGGTAGACCAATCGGCGGCAACGCCAGCAAATAACCTGGCACGCGCCGGCGTGAGAGCCTGGGGCCGACCCAACCGCAGACGACGCCGTCATCTGCCCCCCGTCCGTCATCTGCCCTCCTCGATCTCAGCGAGGTGTGGAAGGCCCGCCGCTCGGCCGACTCGGTGCGACTCGAACTCCTTGATCCCGAAACGAAGCGGCGCGCCTACTACATGATGTGTGCCGCGACGCCGTATTGGCGCTGTCGTTTGGCGACCAGACGCATGGCCGAGCGGTGATCCAGATCACCGTCGAACACGTCGAAGTACGCGAAGACCCGCCCCCCACCCCTCACCAGGGAGTGCTAGCCCCAGCACTGTCCAAGCAGTTCTTCCGATGCGCGCTGACGACCAGAGCGATATGCACCGCCCACCTACCCAACCTGGAGCTGCCGACGGTCGAGCAGCTAGCAGTGGCCATCGCACCAACCACCAGCTAGCGTATCGACACGCCCCCGGGGTACAGCACGCTCAGCGGTTGACGGACACCATGATGGCTGCTGGCGTCGAGATGCAGCAATACCACACCGAGCCAAAATTGATGCGCGTGGGAGACGACTCTCTGCGCCATCGCCCTCGGCAAAGATGACGAGGAATTCGCGGACACCCTACGCATGGTAGTGGCCCTTACCTATCATCTCGCACTACTGCGGGCGGCACCCCTCCGTCCGCACCATCGTCGTCTAGCTACTTCACGGAGTCCGAGTTCGATCCCTCGGAACTACTCATACATATCCCTTCAGCCAGACGTCGGGAGGCGGGAGAACTCGGCGGCAACACTTGCCACATCCAGCTCCGACGCACATCGATGGGCATGCGTAAGAAGGCTCGGAATACCTGTTACAACCCCCTTAGGACTTAGATAGGCCGAATAGTCGTCTAGCCATAGATAGTCCTAAAGCAGGAGCTCAGTCAAGGGCCCATTGGATCGTTATTCCACACGGCCAGGAATAATGAGCGGAGATTTGGGAAAAGGGATTCTTACATTACCGGACTTCGGTAACCTTGGTGAATCGCTCGGCGGTGGTTTTGCCGGCCTATTTATAGTCGATGGCTTCCGTCATTCCGTGCGATGTGTACAAATCCAATGTCCGCCACCTGTGCTGCCTCTAAGTACTACCCCCTCAAAGTAATGTTGACGTGTGCGGTGCTAATCCGCGACCCGTCACTATTATACTACTAGATCACTAAGTACAGAGAGCTCTTAGCGCCTTCATCTGTCCGCAGCACATTAGTGGTAATATTCTATCGCTATGCACACACGAGAAGGTACTCGCATATGCTACAACGTTCTAGGTGGTTCTAGTAAGTTCTAGTACCTACTACTAATTCTCCACTAAGTAAGGCAGCGCTCCATCTAACGCTTGGTATCATCATCCTCTAGCAGATGACACTGTAGCGTACGACAATCGCCACTGCTGGTACGCAGGTGTGACGAGGATATATCCTATACCCTCACTAGCCCTAATCATCATAGCACATTAGGCGCGTAGCGCGCGCCCATCAGGTGACGGGCTGCGCCCGCGTCATGTCGGCCACTTCGCGTCGCCTGATATATCAGGCACGGCGCCTGTCGGCCTGTACCCAGATCATACTCCACCACCACTCAGTGGAATAGCACTCACCTTCTCCACCACGCGCACCTCTCCTCACATTTTGGTGCTTCTACCTACTCGATCGCTCCCTCACGAGCTTCCGACAATCATACCATATGCGCATGTAGAGTAATCACCGCAAGCGCCGGCAATTACCCCGCCGCGAACTTTCATAGACAGTCAACATGCCATGCACCGTTTCAAAAAACACCCTGCCAAGAGGCAGCACCATATTCACGAAACTTCTCGGCCACTGAGCCGAGTGCAACATAACTCCGCCCGGCAGGGTGTTTTTGAAGGCGGCAGATTACCATATACCTACCATCTTCTACGCCACCTCGGCGCTACCTTCTCATCCGGAGCTTACAGATTACCGAGGCGCGACGCTGCCAGTGGAACTTGGAACGTCACTCTTCGTTTTCTTGTATAAGTCGAATTGAGGTTAGTGGCCTTTCAGGTAAGCCACTCCCACCCTGACCTCACCTCATTCCCCACCGTCTTATCTCGACAACATAACAACAATAGAACGTCAGCATACTATCAGCAATCATATAATGTTGCGTCGAATACAATACTCACACTAAATTGAGCCCACCGAGGCCTGAAATTGCAATCATATCCAACAGGTTGAATCCTGACTGTGTCAATCATATTTTGAACAATACCGTTGCCAAGAATGGCAGCTGCGGACCAAACGATAAGCAGTCACTTAACTCGGGCTGACGATGATAATTCCTCCAACAATGGAGATGAACAACCACGCACGAACATATGTGGCTTAGTTCCCACTAACATATGTGGCTGCCGTTCTGCATAACACGCCAGCCGATAACGTCTACAAACAACTCGACGTTGCAATCGTATCATATTCGCACCTGGCACATGACTTATACTGGTTACCATATACTCGGATGAATCCACGTGAAACGGCCATGGACGCAGCACTCAATAGAGTTTGTCGGGCGCAACTGAACCTTGCAGTCAAAGAATACCATTTGCGCCTTATCACTGAACAACCTGTGGATATCACTGGTGACAATATCCCACAGCAAACCAAAGATATCAGCCCATGGCCTCCTAGGTTTCGTATTACGATATTTGCCTTGACTGTCCCTTCCAACCTCTTTTACCAGTTGGTACCCAGAAGGGCTGACTCAAATTATCATGTGATCGCGTCGACTCGAGTTCCGGAGCCGACCACAGTGGTACGTTACCAAATATCGTGGCGAAAGTTGTTCCATACCATATTCAACAATTACGACAGTGAGATTTAATGGGGACATGCACTAGAAACTTGATCAGATTGTAGAGAGTTGTGGAACGTATCTCTACAAAATTGATCAGTTCTTATGTTACAACTATATGCCTTTCATGTAGACTAGTTATGCTAGCCTGCTGACAATACTTGCTAAATATGCAGGATGGAACATAACCCCGTTGAACATATTCATCAAGAGCAACATTTTTCTGAGGTGTCGCAGATAGGTCACGCTCTGCCTAACCTTGCTGCACCACAATATGATAATGCATGCCAACCTGAGGGTCTATCTGGCGAGCAAAGGCTGCCAGAAGGGGAGGATGAACTCATGTCACAACCCTCCCAGGGACAATACAATGAGCCGGCTGGTGAGGTACAGCCTGGCAGACAAACTATAACCACCAACGTTATTTCCAAAGTGGATACTTAACATATTATGATATGCAGCGAGATGACAGCGACCATATCCAGAACATGATCATGAGTTTTCAATCCAGTGAATCCAATGATAAAATACTCAAACTCAGACAAGCGGGCGGACTGGTCTTTCCTTATATGGACTCAGATCTTGCACTGTATAAAGATATGGCGTCAAACATTGAACATGACCATGGCTGGAATGCTGGCCTTGTGGACATGATGGCTGACTTTGTTAAACACTGGTCAAACAATATCTTGACACAATTTCAGAGGCTGCGCAGGCCTGCGGGGGCAGAAGATCCTCAGCAGAAAATGTTGTTGCAGTTGCAGTACATTGACAGTGTGCTTGCAATTGCGACACCAAAGCCAGCAAGTACTGCTATCATAATGTTCCCAGGGGCAATTTCATATCAAGTCCATGTGTTGACATACTGTAAAATATTTCTGTTGGCGCACAAACCTGACTCCAAGACAGATTGGGTCATGAAATACATTCACCAGCTTGCGCCTAGAGGCTTGGAAGCTGAGGTAATAATAACGAGATTCAAAACACGTTCCTAGAATACGCTAACATATTCCCGGCACTACCATATCCCACCAAGCAGTTTGCGAACCAACCTATGGGCTTGCCATTTTATTCTGCTATTCAAACCATGATGACTCAAGCCTCACTCGAGCAGCATGACCTAAACCTCCAAAACAGGGGGAAAGCACCGATGGATATTGATCCGGTGCCACAATACAACCTTGGTGCAGAACAATCCTACGTAGCGCAGACAAGCGCCCATCATATCCTCCAGTTGGAGAGCGGAGACAGAGGTCTCCAAGGCATGATGGTCCACTCCCAGTGAGTGGCCACCCTGGCCGGAGCCCAACATATGCTACTGTAGTTGGACAACAGCCACCTTTGCTCAAGCTGACCCTCGCATAGGGCAGGAAAAGCTGCACGCCAACCATAATACAGCTATGTTCTTGACGGATATCATGCAGTTCCTAGACAGAGTTGGGCCTACTGTTACGGCTCATGCCTATGACTATGTGTCTGAACGATATGTGCTTGATTCTGTGAATCAACAAGCAATCACATTACTATACAACGTTAGAAACTATGTTTGCGCAAAAGCGCAGTATCCGGGGAACCGCCTTAACTGATTTTAATCAGTTGGCGAAGAATATTATATGCTACATTCAAAGCAAAAAATGTAGCTATGATCCTCAGGATGCCTCATGCATCATGGAGTTTTGCCTACAAATTATATCATATAAATACTGTCAAACGTTGGCCACATTTCTCCGTTGGGTGTTGCAGTTGATTGGGTAAAGTGATATTCATCCCAGCACCCCAGAATACATTAAGCATTACTTGATGGGGAAGTTCCACAAGAATGCAGATCTTAAGATCAAGTTTCAACGGCAACTCGAAATTCATACTGTAGGTCAGCAAAGGTTGACCATAAATACATACAGCAAATTATTTATATCATGGACTGCTGAAAAATATTCAGGAGAGGGCAAACTCAGCCAAAACATACTAACATACAACGTTTCTTTCAGCAGGGACCACCTGCTCTGCCAGGACCACCTGGACGGGGCTCTGGCAGAGGCCGCATACCTCCAATGCAATCATGTATCACTGGTGCACGCGGCCGTGCTGGCCCATATATATGGTAACCGGGATCGCACTCCTCGCTGGAAGAGGACCCGTGACGTAAATACAACCCCAACTATCTTTGGATTCATCTTGACGGCACTCCAATTTGCTCATACTGTAATGGCTCTGGCCATAAACTCCTTGCCTGCAAATGGAGGCTGCAAGATGCGGACAACCCTGCCCAGCCGACAAAAAAATACTTTGTCACACAAATGCTGAACCGCCATGTCGCTTGGAAGCAGGCTCACCCTAATCAAGATTGGGCGGCGGCATGCCGTGTGGCTTATGATAACCTGAGTGAGCACCTGGGCTTTCAGCCGGGGCCCTCAGCGCAGTTGTTGAATACATCAGTAAATTCAGCTATGCTCCCAAGGCATGATGCTGGTGGTGGCCGCGGTGGTGGCCGTGGTGGTGGCCGTGGTGGCCGGGGAGGCCGCTATACGGCGACCGTAGTGGCCGCCTTGGGGGGAGAGGCGGCGGCAGAGATGCTGGCCGCGGCCGAGGTGGTCGAGGTGGAGAGCACCCATGAGCCACCTACGGTCACCCACTAAAATAGTGAAAAACATCATCGTCCGCAGCGCTCCACAGAAGAGCAAACATGCTGAGGCACTGACCCAACGAACTGCAAACACATTTGCAGTATATAAACAGTAGATATTATTGGTAAATGATAGATTCATCAAATTGAATATGTAATTACTTTTACCATCAATGCAATGTGCCAATACCGGTCTCCTTATTGTATGATTTAATGTAGTCATAGAATGCATAAGCTCACCTTAGTAATGCATTGACTTGGCAACATCTTTGATTCGAAGTGATTTGGATTGTGGCCGCTCAAGTTGATCTGTGTCAGGGGACGCTTTGGAGTGATCCTGAGCGCGAGCCTGCCTCAGTCGTTCTCGGCAGGTTCGCTGACAATCAGAGTTCATCAAAGTCGGCCGACGAACACATGTTCTGACCGTATAGCTATAATACCTGAGACCATATGTTACTGTATAATTAAGTATTAATCGGCAAACAACCAAACAAGCCCTCACAAAGGATGTGGGACCACTACGTAGAAAGCGTAGGGTCGATGACACACGGGACACACCTGCCGTGCATCATATACTGGAGACTCAAAAGCGCAAAAGACCCAAACATATAAAACATCAACTTATCACTGGTCAAAAAGGCAGCGGTTCAAAAGCGCCGCAGATTAAACCAGTTGAGCAGATGATGTATCAGCAAAAGCCACCAACTACTGTGTATAGTGTTGTAGTGTTGTACCAACGGAAACTATTGAGTTTCGAGATATGCAGACTCAAATCGATGACCTCATGTCTGAATATAATGACAGTATGGCTAGGGCAACAGCTCTTAGACCTGAAAATAACGACGCAACAGCGGCAGTAACACCACCACAGTACGATAGTTACCCATCATTCAATCAGGATGCTTGGGAAGAACTGAACATGCTATGGGGGCCGTTCACCCTTGATGGTGCGGCTACTGCTGACACTACAAAGGTAATAGATAGTTATTGCTCCCCAACTAACTTTTTCTTGATGCTGACATTACTAACCATCATGTATGGCTGAACCTACCATTTGAGAAAATATTGGATTTCATTGCCGCCTTCGAGAGAATGCGCAGGCAAAATCATTATAATATATCAGCAGTACTTGCAATCCCAAAGTGGAAAAAACAATGAAAATATACAACATATCCTGAACACATACCGTAAAATCCACCATTAACCTAAGGGTGCATATTTGTATGACATCCTTGACCCGAAAAACTATAAAGAGCGGATGCCAATTGGCCCGACTCCATTTCCAGTCGATGTTTATCTAGCTGACCACACTATGGTGGATAAAATGCGTGACAAAGCGCATAATATAAAGCCACAATATCAAATCCCCACAGCAAATTTCACTTCTCAGACTGTTGAAACATATATGTTGAAAGCAAAGGCTAAAATCAAAGTCATTGATAATATCATGTCTGATCAGGTTAATATACTGATTGACAGTGCTGCCCAGAGTGTATCTCATGGGATATTGCACAAAAAAATAAACTGCCGGTAAAATTGTTGGATCAAGCAATAAAAATACAACTGGCAGATGGTACAACATACAACATTTCCCGTCACTATGTGACGATAACGCTTCAGTTTGAAGCTGGATACATTACAGAGGCTAATTTGTTTGCCTCCCCAGTAACAATAACAAGGATATGATACTGGGCATACCATGGCTCAGAAAGAAAAACCAAACATTCATTGGGATGATGGTATTGTACATGAGAGACGGACTGGTGTGACTCTGTTTGGCTGTGAGACTGGACCTAGACCAACAGTAGTAAGCATCTTGTCTGCAAATCAAATGGCTAAGCTGCTTCATATATATCTCTGCTAAACCAGTTCAAAATGCAGAGGCAGCGTCATTTTTCATGGCCACTCTGATAGCAGATTTTATTGGTACCCAGACAACGCAGACAAAGTCGGATGATCTGAAGGTACATACTGATTTTCAACAACATTATTTATGATGAAAAGTTTTTATAAATTATCAAACAATATGGCCATGATAAAAGTACTTTGACTGACCTGCCGCCGAGTAGAGGTAAATTTGATCATATTATCCCATCCATACCTGACGCTAGCCCGCCGAAAGGTCACATTTATAAAATGTCTCCGGCGGAGTTAACTGAGCTGAAAAACAGCTAACACAGTAGCTGGAGAAAAACTGGATCCGACCCAGTTATTCACCGTTTGCAGCTCCAGCACTGTTTGCCAGAAAATCTGATGGCACTCTCCGGATGTGTATTGACTGTAGATCACTGAATGAAATAACACTGGGCACACAATTTCCCTTGCCCATAATTGATACTATATTGGACCGTATTGCCACTGGCAAATGTTGGACTTGCTTAGACTTGTCCAAAGCATATCGCCAGATCCGCGTAAAAGAAGAAGATGTGTATAAGACGTCCTTCGTAACCTAGTTGGGTCAATTCGAAATGCGAGTCTTGCTGTTCGGCCTGAAAACAGCGCCAGGCGGATTCCAATCGTATATAAACGCGGTTTTCGACGGTACTACTGGTGATATACCCATCAGGATACAAATAACCTTGATGATTTTGTGGTTTGTTATCTGAATGATATTCTTATATTCAGTGACACTCCGGAGCGACATATGAATCATATTGGTCAGGTGTTAGCGAGACTTCGCAAGCACCATCTATACCTTAACCCTCAAAAGTCGCAATGGGGTAAGAAACAAATAATATATTTGGGTCACCGTAAAACGGAAAAGGGTAAATTCCCAGACCTGATAAAATAAAAGCAGTCTCAGAATGGCCGGTCCCAAAATCTGTCACAGATGTCAGAGCCTTTCTCGGCTTTGTGGGATATTACAGATCTTTTATTGGGGACTTTGCTGCCATAGCAAAGCCCCTATTTGATATTACAAAAAGTAATATATTCCCGGCCTGGACTCACACCCACCAACATGCTTTTGATCGCCTGAAATATAAAATGACACACGCCCCGGTTCTGATGAATCCCATCACTGGCCCGAACGCAGAGTTCGTGGTGACGACTGATGCTAGCAAATATGCTGTGCTGGGGCGGTGCTCATGCAAAAAGACCCACATGCCGGACAGATGCGTCATGTAGCTTACCTGGCATAGGTCTTGAGGGGTGCGCAACTGCGCTATTCCACCTATGATACTGAATTTCTGGGAGTAGTAATTGCTCTCCAGCATTGGCGACATTATTTGGAAGGGTGTAAACATTTTACTGTAGTCACCGATCATACTACACTGCGTCACCTGCCAACCCAGGAAAAGCTTAGCAGAAAACATGCTGGCTGGTCCCAAATAATTTCACCATACATGGACTACAATATGGACATTGTATATGAAAAGGGATCTCAAAATATGGCAGACGCATTTAGTAGGCGACCAGATCTAAAAGATCTGAAGGCATCGTTAGATGCATACTATATGCAGACCTTTTGAGGAGGATCTGGAGCACATCACTAAATGGCTCAACCTTACCACTGTCTCAGTACAGTTGGATAAAAAATTTCTCAATACTACAAAGTGAAAATACATGCAGGACCCCAAATTAAACAGGGAGAAGCTACCCCTGGAGTACGATATGATAACTATACTGAACTGTATATGGTAGCTGATAAAGTTTATGTTCCTGCCGATGATGAGCTCAAAAAGAGCATCATCAAACAACATCATGATATTAAGACGGCCGGCCATAACGGTATACTCAGAACTGAGAAATTGATTAAAAGATTTTTTGCTGGCCACACATGTACCAAAATATCAAAACATATATACCCGAAAATGTAAAGTCTGTAAGCTGACAAAGCAGCATACACATGCTCCCGCAACGGCCTTACAGCCACTGCCGACGCCAACTATGCCATGGGAATATTTCAGTCTTGACTTTATCACAGATTTACCATCAGTGGATGGTTATGACTGTATTGCCACTATTGTGGATTTATTCACAAAACAGGCACACTTTATACCTTGCCAAAAAGCCATTTCAGCTCCTGAACTGGCGCAACTGCACATCAAAAACATATACAAACTCCACGGTCTCAGTACCTGCATGATAGGGGGCCGGGACACACAATATACATCATCATATATCCAGGAACTGTTCAAACAGTTTGGTACAACGTTAAACCTCAGTACTGCATATCATCCGCAGACTGATATGGACAGACTGAAATACTAAACAAAATCATAGAGCAGTACGTTGCTGCGAGCTTTCTGCTACAATAACTAGGAGGACTGGGTGAACTACCTGTCACTCGCTGAGTTCAATTACAATAACACAGAATCGTCAACATCACAGTTTACTCCAGGCAATATATGGCTTCCACCCTCGGTTGCCAATAGATATTGTAAATCCCAGAACTGGAGTGAGAGAGACTACAACAGACATTCTGTCGAAAATACAGGATATACACAATCTGGTGCATGAAAATATTATAATAGCCAAAGAATATCAAAGGCACTACTATGATAAAACAATAAGCAACCGATATCTTTTCAAATCGGTGATAGAATAATGATCAAAACATATGATATGATCGTACGCGGACAAAAGTGTCCAAAACTTCAGCAACGATATGTAGGACCATATGAGGTCATCGAACAGGTGAATACTCAAGCCTACAAAATACAGCTCCCACCTGAGCTTGAGTGCCACCCAGTATTTTATGTCTCTAAGTTGAGACCCTGGGATACCGTATCTCCGCAATCAGATATTCCCGATGCCTTGATCGGCAAGCGGAAGCGCAGAACTGATGACTCAATTATTGCGGACATCACTGACTGTAAATTCATTGGCACTATATCCTAGATTATATGCAAAGGGCAAAGCCTTGCTGTTTAAAGTAAGGTTTCACAATTTCCCAGCAACCGGAGATGATTGGATGCCCTATGAAACGATGCGGTATTCACCGCTGATGCAGCATTTTATGCTGGCTGGAACGTTTCAAACATATCTCGACCTCGCCAGCATACATTGCTGCAAAGGCGAGCCACCCGCAAAGGTTTCCACCGTGAATCCGATGACTCAGATTGATCATAGCGGGGTGGAATGTGAGGATATATCCTATACCCTCACTAGCCCTAATCATCATAGCACATTAGGCGCGTAGCGCGCGCCCGCCAGGTGACGGGCTGCGCCCGCGCCTTGTCGGCCACTTCGCGTCACCTGATATATCAGGCACGGCGCTTGTCGGCCTGTCACCAGATCATACTCCACCATCACTCAGTGGAATAGCACTCAGCTTCTCCACCACGCGCACCTTTATTTCCTCACAGCAGGTACATACAGGTTACTCGCACCCCATGTGGGTACTCGTAATATTGTCCTCCACTACTAGTCGCCTTATAGTCGCGCGTACTGTCGCCTCGTCGTTCTCGTCCTAGTACTTCGCCTTCACTTGTACTCGCACTCGCAATGTTCATACTCGTACTTCGCTTGGCTTGTACTCGTTCTCGTCCGCATCAGTCGCCAGTTCTTCGCCCCTTTGTCGGCTCCCGCAGTACAAAGTACAGCAGTGTAGAGTACATAACAAGACCCCTCCAGCATCCCTCGCTCTCCGGGCCGAACGACGCCCAGTCTACGCTCTCACCCTGAAACTCACCGCCCTCCACCACAGCATCATCGGTGGCACCCGCGCAACTGACAAAACATAGCAGTGGCGTAAGACAGTCTCGACAGCGAGCGGGAAAATCAAGCCCTCGCCAGCTCAGATACCGGCCGAGGGGCGACCTGGGGGCACAACGCCAGCACCACCACCAGCCGGCCCAACCCCACTGACACAAACTGCGACCCCACTAACATGCCAGGCTGAACCTCAGGTCCACGACACTCCCCAACTGGCTTCGAGCACATGATACAAAGGCGAGGGGCAGTCGCTAATGCCATCGCAACCATCGACCAGCGCCGAACATCAACGGAGCATGTCCCCGGAGCAGCCCACTCGGCCCCTGCACCTACAGCCACAGCCCCAGCGGTAACCGCCATGGCCAGAGTGCAGGCGGAAGACGAGGACGAGCTTGAACTGAACTACGAAGAGAACAACACCATGGATGTGGACACCGCCCCGCGCGGAGCAGCGGAGGCACCATGTCTGGCTGACATTACCCTCGACTCCCCCAACGCTCAATAGCGCAACGCACATTCCATGGTGTTGTGGAATTATCACATCCATGAGAATTGACGAAGGCACACCTAAAGGCACCACAGAACAACTGGTGGAGCTTCAGCACCTCACCACCGCAATCACAAAGCTGCTCGCTGTGTCCATAGCCATTTAGCATGCACTCGCGGCCGAAACTAGCCAGACTCACAACGGAGTCACATTGACTGCGTAACCCACAGCGCCGCTCGATCCGGCTCGAATCCCCCCCCCCCCCCCCCCCCCCCAACAACAACGTGGCGCCACGGACGCGCAACAGACGCATGCCACCCAACGCCAGATCCGCCGCCATCTCTGTCGCGTCCTTTTCCGCCAAACGTAGAACGCCTTCCCCAGCACAACATCCCGGGCCACTCCAACAGCGGCGCTAGGCCGAATGTGATGTGGAGGCGCCGACATGACATGAAGGGAGAAAGTGCTCAACGAGTAGGATAGGGAATGGAGAGCCGACCGGGCCAGCAACGACGTAAGACGCCGGTGTCCAGCGCGCGTTGTTCCGCCCAGCGCCAGATCCGCCGCCAGCCCGGTCGCGTCCCCTTCCGCCGAACGTAGAACTCCCTTCCCAGCACAACATCCCGGGCCACTCCAATAGCGGCACTAGGCCGAATGTGATGTGGAGGCGCCGACATGACAGGAAGGGAGAGGGTGCTCAAAGAACAGCGAACGGGGACTTGACCCGGCCATCAATGACATAAGGCGCCGGTGTCCAGCGCGCGTTGTTCCGCCCAGCGCCAGATCCGCCGCCAGCTCGGTCGCGTCCCCTTCCGCCGAACGTAGAATTCCCTCCCCAGCACAACATCCTGGGCCACTCCAATAGCGGCGCTAGGCCAAATGTGATGTGGAGGCGCCGACAGAACATGAAGGGAGAGGGTGCTCAAAGAACAGCGAACGGGGACTTGACCGGACCAGCAACGACGTAAGACGCCGGTGTCCAGCTCAAACTGCTCCTCCGCGGCAGTGGCAGCACGGGCGGGGCCAAGGCTACCAAGGCGCCACCCGGGCACGATCCCCGCCCCCATCCCCAGCCGGGGGTGGGGGCGGAGGAAGGGCCCGCGATTCCGAGGGCCGAGGACGGTCGCCGGGCCCGCCCAGGCGGCGGTGGGTGGGTGGGTCCCGGCGGTGGGTGGGTGCGTGGGTGGGTGCCCTCGATCGGTTTTCGTATATTACTACACTCATTCGTATATATATAGATGGAAAACTCGGCGGGCCCGCTGCGCGCGCAGGCTGCGGGCGGCGCGGTGACCCGGCTTCGCCGGCCCCTGCGCTGCTGCGCGCCTCTGTTACAGCAAATATTAAAAAATATCAATATGATGGGCTTGAGCATGGCTGTCTGGAGCCATCTTTGCCTCCCCCCCCCCGCCGCCGCCGCACCATCCCCCCCCCCCCCCCCCCTCCCGCCCCCCAGCCCCCACCTCCTGGCCCTTCTTCGCCCCGAACACGCACAAAGACCCCTGCCGCAGGAGGCGAATGGCGGCGATATTCGGGAGCCTCTCGACATGGCGTGGCCTTGCGACGGCCACCGGGCGCGCGCTGCTTGGCCGCCCACAGCTGTTGCCACGGCCCTCCGCTCTGCCGGTTCCACCCCCTCCACCAGCCGCCACCTCGCAAGATGGCTGCCTGCTACGCGCGCTGCGCCCCTTTCTCGCACCCCGGCTGGCGACTGGCATCGCCACCACCTGCGCGCCTTGCTCCTGGAGCGCCGCTGTGACGATCGGTCAGCGCATGCCCGGGCGCCTGAAACCTCAGCACGGAGGCCGCTCATTCTCCTTCTACAGGTGCTGCCCTCACCTGCATCCACGAGTCTGAGAGAGACCACATCCTCAGATGTACGAGTGCTATGCAGGCAGCGGCAGTCCTTTGCTATCTTGTGACATACAAGGTGGCTAAGCGGCGCCATTGGGATAGCATCGGTGGTTTGCATGGAGGGAACGCGCCAGTGCTGTCACGGAACAGTACTTTGCAAGCCAGCCGGCCCTTCCAACGCATATGCTGTGGTGGCGGCTGTGAGACGGTCGGAATAGGTGCTATGGATAGAGGGGGTTCGCTACCGACACCTTTGCGATCTCCAATATCTGGGCGGATTGGCGGCCGAGCGGGTCGTAGTGGGGGCTGTCCGGCATGTGCGAGAACGGTGATGGAGCTGATCAGCTGAGCCTGGCTATGCAGGGGCAGAAAGGGGAAGCGGAGGGGAGGGGGGAAGGGGGGGGGATCCCAGTAGACTAGAGTCACTGATATCCCTGCCTACCTGCCTGCTTTCCCGCGTGTGCCCAGGCAGTCGTTCCGGCAGGGCGGCGGCGATCCCAACGCGATGCTGTACGGCCTAATCGCGTCAAACGTGGCGGTGTTTGCCCTTTGGAAGCTGCCGCTGCTTGATCTCCACACGATGCAGCGGCACTTCACGCTGGGCGCCAGTGACCTGCGGTGGAGATGACCCCCCCCCCCCCCCCCCCCCCCCACCTCCCTGCCGCTGCCATGTCACCCGCGCTCCTCTGGTTTGATCCCATAAATACGAAATGGATGAACACCATTTTTTATTTATGCACGCACGCGCACACACACACACACACACACACACACACACACACTGTGGACACTTGTATTGATATTGCATAGTCAGAGTTGCGGCGCCACCTGAAGCGGCCACTCAGATCAGTCAGGTCTAGCGCCCTGTTCCAGAAACACTGTATCCCATCGTGGCGCCCGCACTCGTACCAGCTGACCCCCCGCTCCGCTCCTCCCCGCCCCTGGCCCCCCCCCCAGTCAGGGCCGGCTGCTCAACACCATCACCTGCGCCTTCTCGCACAACACGCTGGACCACCTCTTCTTCAACATGCTTGGCCTCTACGTCTTTGGCCGCCCAATCGCGCAGATGCTGGGGCCCGCCAGAGTGCGCCCCCCCGCCCCTTTCCCCCGCCCCCCACTGTTAGCCCCATCCCAACAACCTTCCGCTGCATAGCTCACAAACCATACCCTCCAGCAGCCAATCACCCCTCCCAGCCAGGGGCCCACCCCTGCCCTTCCCCCGGACACCTTTTCACTCGGCACAGTTCCAATGAACACTCAAGGAACTCCAAGATGGACGTGTGCTTAGAATGGAATCCACATTCCCTGCGGAGCAATGGAGGAGTGTTTGAATGGAATGAGAGCATTGCGGATTGCCCTGGGCGCCATCGATGAGATCAAAGTATTCAGCGCCATAGTTCGCCCCACGCCCGACATGCCGTAACATTTAATTGGGTTCAGGAAAACATAATGAATTGCTTTGCAGCATCGAGTCGGAAGATCCGTGTGGCATCCATGCTCTACTCAAGATATATGTTTAGTTGTCGCTTTTTTTGGGGGAGGGGGGGGGGGGGGGGTGCAAAAAGGAGCATATGCCGCGACCGAGAGCGTGGTTACGGTACTCTCCGACGTGCCCTCCCTGCCGCCAGACTATTCACGCACCGCTGATTTAGGCATTGCGCGAGCGCTCCCCACGCGCCGGACATCGATGTTGCTGCCCAGCATACACCACGCCGCTGAACCCCCCCCCCCCCCCCCCCCCTTCCCCTGCCATCCGCATCCCTTATTGATGCGCCCGCAGCTGCTCAGCTTTTACGTGATTTTCGGCATGGCCGGCAGCGCCGCCTTCCTGGTGCACGAGGAGTGGAAGGCGCGGCAGCGCCCCGGCGGCGGCTACTTCCGCCCGCCCTTCAGCCAGGAGCGCCGCAGCCTGGGTGCCAGCGGCGCCGTCGTCGGTCTCACCACAATGTACATCTTCATGTTCCCGCAGGTGGGCGGGACGGATCCCCCCCCCCCCCCCCCCCCCCATTCCCCCCTTCCCCCTTCTCCCCCGCACACCCCAGGGGTTGCCTACATACAGCCCGATTAGCGAATTACTTTAGTGGCTCTTATGCGGGCTCCCTCTCGCCAATAATAACCCTTACTACAAGCATTTATTGGCCTTGCATGCCTCCTGTAAGAACATCCTCTGTAGTCTCGCCCAGATTAGATCTCTGGCAGGCAGGGCATATTTTTGTTTGCAGTGTTTTATTGCCGTGTCAGCACCTGTAGAGAAATCACAACCTTCCACCGACTCCAGGAAGACGTAAAGTACAATGGAACCCTCCTTTCGGACCTCACCATGTATACGCATGATTACCATCACACGCATTGGGAGGGCCCGGCTGACCGGCGTCTTACTCCCATGCGCTCTATATTAACTCCCCTCCACCCCCCGCTCCCCCACCCGCTTTTCTTCCTTACTGCACAGGCAACCATCCTGCTGATGGGCATCGTGCCTGTCCCCAGCTGGCTATTTGGCCTGGCGTACATCGGCTCTGACGTCTCCGGCATGCTTGACACGGTGACGCCCCCCATCTCGTAGCGTCCCACTGAGACTCTCCTCGCCTAGACTGGCGGTGCTATGCTCGCCATCCCGGCCTGCTACTCCCCGCCGCCATCTTCCCCTCAGCGACCACCGCCGCCGCTGCCGCCATGTTCTCCTTCCCGTCCTGTTCGTTGCACAGTCGCTCGCCCTGACGGCCCTCTCCCTCCGCCACCCGCCAGGCCCCACGTGGGGGAACCGCCATCAGCCACGCAGCGCACCTGGGCGGCGCTGCAGCGGGCGCGCTCTGCTTTGCGGCGCTTCGGCGGGGGCGCCTGCCGTTCTAGGGACGCCCACAGCGGGACTGGCCCTGATCTAAGTGGCGCTGCACGCCTCTGGAACCGGGAGGAGGTGCTACGCCACACGTTGCGTCCGTGCGGACAAGTCCTACACGCAGCAGGATAGCGAAGCTCTATTATGTGACAGCCAAGCCCCAAATATGAGGCGCCATAAGCGGGAATACGCACTATGAAGCGGAACAAGTCGGCGCAAGAGGCCCAAAAACGGAAAGACTATGATGCCGCCCACTTCCAATAAAGCACCTAGCTCGGCCGTTGCGAGTTTGGCGACAGGTAGAGTCCCGAGAGAGACTTCTCCTGAAGCCGTGGCGGTGATTGACTCCGATAGTGAGAGGATGCGCCTGGATGTGTCATTCCGCAACACCCTCCATGGAAGCCCCACGCAAGTCGAAGAGGATACCTTGCAGCCAATTAATTTTCAGACTCGCAACCTGCCCCCATGAGGTGCGGTCAGGCAGTTGTTGCCTCTATCTAGCCGCTGTCCCAATCACCCATGTGCGCATGGACGAATTGATGTATTGCTTGTAACAAGTTGTATGCATGCATATGATAATCTTGCAAAGTAGAAGCAGGCAAGAAACTCTAGCGCACAGTGATGGAATGTCCATGTGTGTGTGTGTGTGTGTGTGTGTGTGTGTGGCGGGACCAGAAAACTGCGGACGGTGATATGATGCAGCTAATATATTGTGTGCCGATGTATTCCGGCCATATCTCATTAAATTCCCCGCCCTAACTACCGGTACTACCCGCGTCAGCATCAAGTTTTGCCTGCACATCCTCCTCAATCCGCAACATCAAGGTGGCAACGGGGCTGATATGGACTGTACATGTTTTAGGGTTTTAACCCCTAAAACCCGTTCATGGTGAGCGCGGGGCCCAGGAACTCGCACGTTTTTTTGTTCAACGGGTCGCAGATTACGAAGGAATCCCAGCTTACTAAAGGAGGGGACCCCCCCCCCCCCCCCCCCCCCTCCACCTCGAAAATCTCCAAAATTATACGGTCAAGACAACGCATTTTCGCTACTTCATACCCTCCCATCATATATGCTGACACGCATACATACAGTGAAGTGTTGTAAACGCTTACATATTACATCTAACAGGGAAGCGTTTTTTCTCATTATCTAGCATCGTACATGTATTTCCATATTATTATATATATGATTCCTATGTCATCATAAATTCATTTAAGGTCAGCTGCCAACGCCAGTGGTGTTCCGCTGGCCCACAACCGCTACTTTGGCGGATGGGCTTTGAAAACTCCGACGTCGTCCTTGCCTACGTCGACCCCAACGTTCTCCCATCCCCTGGTGCATGTTACTTCTTCGGCCACATCGCGCCTCCGCCTCGCCACTTCCAAGTTCAACAGAACTCCGCAGCGGTGGCCCTACCGGCGCCTCCCACGTTACCTCGTGCTACCCCTGCTTCGTCAATCTGCCGCTCTCTTTTACTCTTCGTCCGCTGTTCCCTCGCAAAACCATATTCAACTTAGAAATGTTCTAAGCTACACCCCTCCACATAAGGTTTAAGGGTTTTAGGGTTTTGGTTTAGGGTTTGGGTATGGGGTTTGCGAATTTGATCCACATGCCCATGCTGCACTGAGGCCGTGCGCTCGTGCATGCGGGCTACTCAAGGTCGTACGGCTGGGGGGGGGGGGGGGTGGGGGGGGGGGGGGGGGGGGGGGGTGCCGCGATAGCGCGATACACCCCATATTGCCACGCGGGGGCATTTGCCGTCAACGCTTTCATTCATGCAAAAGCATGGCTTCTGGCGTTGGCGCTTCAAAACCACAAATTGCGCCACTCGTGTGCACAAATAGGCATGGGGCACCACAGTCCCCGTAGTAATACCACATCACCCTTGGTATGATCACTATCCACCACACACGTAGGGCATTGAAATTAGGTCATTAACGACCTGGACCTAGCCCTACGGGTCGATGACGAGGGTTTATGGCCAAAATCATGGACAAAATGCGGTTGTGATCGTTGTACGCGCAGGCGGGAGATGATTCTCGCGGCCTCCTTGCCGTAGGCCGCCAAAGCTTATATGTAGTAGTGCATGGCCGCATGCTCATAGCGCGCCATGGTGAGCCTAGTGGGGCGACAATGGCGTGCACCTTAATGCGTCGATGCTGGTGGAAATAATGTTGTGAAAGGGGGGATCCGGGATGGCGGCCGTGGGCATCGCTCAAGGGGGGTATGTGCCAAGTATGAGTAGTCCGTGCACAAGTACATACAACACATTGTCCCGGCACCGTGTATCAGGTTTGGAGATCCCCTTGGCGTGCAGTTTCACGCCAACATGTTGACCACACGCTGACACGGACGTCAGATTTCGACATATTATTTCCCCAAAAAATCGAAAAGTGACTAAATGGCCTCGGACGACCGTGTTGCTGGTGTGGAATCTGTAGCCCTATTTGCGTAGTTTTTAATTGGTATTTATATGATAATTTTCTGACGTTTCCTCGCAATACGCTGAGCGATACCGCCGCGAGTTTGACAGCTGCACCACAAGCCGGCACTGCAGTGGCGATGGTATCACGCCGCATCGTGCACGGGCGCACACCGCTATGGCCCTACCCCAAGCAAAAATACCCTAGCCTCTTTGCCGACATGTCTCCTCGCCCACCCTTGGCCATCCCACCATGCAATGGTCTATGCATGCGCGACGGGACGTGCGGGGCACCAACCCCCGTTGTTGTGGGGGTTAGTACTGGAAACGCTCAGTGTGGCGCAAGTGCCACTCGTGTAGGGCACTTGTTAGGCGGGCCAAAGGGGCTGCTTACACCCCTATGGTGGTAAAGGCTGAGCATAAATGTGCAACATTCCAAAATATCATGTCATGAAACATAGATTCAGCTGCCCTACTATTCGTAAGCTTGGATTCGGCGAGAAAGGGGCATGGGACTTATACGGAGGGGTGAACCCATGTGTACAATATGGGTTTCCTCCTTTCCCCAACAGCTTCCTAGCTGCGTGACTGTGCCTTGGAGCGGTTTATACAAGTTACTAGTTCACGCATCGCTGTGCCTCTTCATGGGCAGCATAAGCAGACATATAAGCAGCCGCAACAGCTGAGCCTCCCAACTTCCAATTTCGTTCTGAGCCCCCCCCCCCCCTTTCTTCGCCCCCCCTCCCCACGCTTTCACTTAACCTATGTCAATTTCAGCTCTTGAAAATATAAATAAGCATGCGTGACATTTTAGTGGCAAACCATACTCAACTTCGGAAGTCATATTACATATGCCATACTGCATGGTGCCAGTGAGGTACCGCGTAGCAATCCTTTAAAAGGTGATAGGGCAAATTGCAAAACAAGGTGTAAACATGACCTTTTTGGCAGAACAGGGTGGAACGGTCTGCGGTTTTTGCAAAATATGGTGTTGTGGATAATTGCAGAACAGGTGTATCGAAAACAAGGGGCAAAACGGTAGGTGGCAAGTTGCAGAACAGGAAGGGCGCGGGGGCAGTGCGTGCCTTATTTTACGCTTTGCCTCGCACCGCGACAGCGCAACAGCCTGCAAACTTTCGCAAGAGTTCACACCTCAGACCTACTGCGGAGCATGCTAGCGAGTAGTGATGTCCGATCATCGAATGTTGGCGCTGTGCCGATGATGCTGTCAATCGAAGTTGCCGTTGTGGATATGAGTAATCCTTACCTTGGGGAGAGAGGGGGGGGGGGGGGGGGGGGTAACCGCGACGGTCGCGCCGATGCTTGCATGTACATGTATGGGATATATAGCACGGGTACGGTATCTAGTGTACCCAGCGCGTATAGCGACTAGTGCTGCTTCGGTACGAGTAAGTACTAGTAGTCGCTACATGAGGTAGCAACAACCCTCGTTGTCTGTCCGCTCGGTAGAGCGGTGGTCTCCTGCTCAAGAGGTCCCCGGATTGATTCCCGGCTACCGACGTCAAATCAGGGCAACATTATCGTCCGGGCCCGTGTCCCGGGTTTGCCCGGTTGATGCATTACCCTTCTGGGTTCAAATGAGGCAGCGGTCTTGTCATGCGCAACCTCCCCGCAACCGACGTGCTGGTCCATGTCGCACGTCGGGGTTGGGAGGCGGAAGCCCATAGCCGGGAGAGTGTCTGGTTACAGAGAAGTGAGCAGGCCCGGTGCGCCGAACGCCTATATGGCGGGCGCGATGCGGTGCCCGCGGCGCGTGCGTAGCGCGGTGCTCGTACCACTCAGATATGTGCTAAAGTACTAATACGCATACCCTAGCTACATTGTCTTGTGTACAGCAGTGGCAGCAGCACTGGTGTCAACATATCTATTGGCTATGCCAGACCATCGAATGCAGTTGGCGCTTGAGGTCAAGTGTTGGAGCGGCTTTGGCTGATGACCCGGGGCGAACCTTGGTTTACTTTACATCATGCAGCGACTAACCCATACATGCTCTGGTGCCATTCAGCAGTACAGCAGGGAATAACAAAAACCACTAAACCACCATGATTTGCAATTTTCCTAGATGGCGAAGTGGGGAACACCCTATTCTGCAATTTTCCACTACACCTTGTTTCGCAAAAACCGCGGTTCAACCCTATTCTGCTAAAAAGGTCATATCTACACCATGTTTTGCAATTATCCCAACATAAGTAACATGCCCAGAATAATGGCAACGACCACTACACCAATATCATTTCAAGTTGAGTCTGGTTTTGCCAAAAAGATTGCGCAGGCTGTTTTACACTGACAAGAGCCGAAATCGGAAGGAAGGGTAAGTGAACACGTGGAGGGAAAACGGAATCAGGGGGAGGGGGGGGGGGCGCCATGTGTAGCACAACGAAACTGGGAGATAGCAGGCTCAGTTGTTACGGCTGCTTTTATGTCTACTCGTGCTGCACACAAACGGGCGCAGCAACGGGTGCACTAGTAACCAGTACCACGTAGCAGCAACGGTAACCGGAAAAGCGGTCAGGAAAGGAGGAAAGCCCATAAGCTATTTTAGATTATCATGTCAAGTTAAGCGTGGCTTTGCCAGTGATGAGCGAACGGAGAGAGCGATAGATTGACGAAGAAGGGGTAGCGCCAGGTCACGAAGGGGGCATGCACCCGTGCACGGTGCACCGGGAAGACTACCTGTGCGGAGTCTTGTTGAGCTTGGAAGTGGCCGAAGGGCGCGATGTGACCGAAGGAGAACCACGCGCCACCGGGAAGACCACCGGGAAGACCACCGATGGGGGCATGCACGAAGAGGGCATGCACCGGTGCACGGTGCACCGGGAAGACTACCTATGCGGAGTCTTGTTGAGCTTGGAAGTGGCCAAAGGGCGCGATGTGACCGAAGAAGAACCACGCGCCAAGAGAAGGGAGGACGTTAGGGTGGATGTAGTCCAGGTTGACGTCGGAGTGTTAGGCCCAGCCGCCATGGTGGCGAATGTGGGACAGCGGAACTCCGATGGCGTTAGCAACAGAGGCGGTTGCACCCTTGCGAAGGCTGTGAGAGCTCCAAGAAGTGACGGCGGGAGGGGCAGCACCGACGAGACGAACGGCCGTAGAGAGCCAGTCCGACATGGTAGCGGCAGTCCAAGGTTTGGATTGCTCGCTCGGGGGGACTACCCAGAAGTTTGTCTCGGCCACGGCAGCAGGGGCAAAGGGGGTAGACTGTACATGTTGTCGATGGAATGGCGCAGGAGACGCGGGCACCGAGGGGGTGCTTCGACAGCACGGGAAGGAGTAGCACACGTCGTAGGTAGTCGGGGCCGCGCCCTCCGTCCGGCACGCCCCTTCTCACGGTATACGCGCAGGGTGATGATGTTTTAGGAGTGGACATGTACGTCCCGCCCTCGGCAAGACACTACGCCGGTAAGTCCCATGGCAAAGAACATGAAATTGACAACCGAGGCCATGAGGGCTCGGAAATCGTACTGGTACTCGGGGGTCTGAGCAGACACAATAAACTCGGCTCGCTCTACGAAAGCGTAAGCGACATTAACATGCAACGGAGCTCGTAAAGGTGCAGCCTCCATGCGGCGTTGTCTTAGCAGCATGCCACGACGCGCGGCGGTGAGGTGCATACTGTCCGTAGCGATGGGGTCGATGTTGTGTAGTTCGAAGAACGTGTTGATTGCTGACATGTGGGGCTGCAATAACGACTTAGCCCCAATGTAGCCCCGCTCACCAATCCAACCGACGTACCGGACAACAGTGGTAGTGGTCGCTTCCAGCGGGCTGTTGTTCTTGGAGTCGTGGCAAAAATCCGCGAACTGAGACAACTTGCTGGCGTAGCTTTTTGAGCATATAATGGGCGGTGAGGGAATTGAATAGTAAGTCGAGGGCACATTGCCCGAACTCGTCCGAGCCGAACGCTTCCTGCACACAGGGCCGGAGTGAAGCGGCCCATGGGGCTACAACTTCGAGTTCGTCAATTACGTAAGTACGACGCTTGGCCGACGAAGTACCAGGAGGCCGGTTCCTTTTAGCAAAGTAATCGGCCGCGGCGGTTAGGTTGCCGGCGGCGGTTGACCGGTAATTACTGGACGGGTCAGTTTGGACACCCGTACGGGGTTGCGGGGCAAGGTTTAGGCAGGATGGATGCCCCGCGCGCCCGTCGCCACGTCCACGTCCACGCTTGCAGCCTGCGAACGCTGCCACCACCCGAGCAGTGGCAGTAGCCTTTCGCGTTGCTGGCGACCGTCGCCTCCAAGACCCGACGCTCGTAGTCTTTCATCATGCCCCCCATCAAAAAGGGGGGAACTCGCAAAGCTCAATTGCTCGGTTGCGGGCGGAAAATGCTGAGCCCGCAGTACACCAGCACGCCTTGGTCACCGTGCACTCGCTTGAGCTCGTTAAGTCTCCGAAGGCATGCTAGACAAAATAAGCGAAATGCCTTGTCGATAGCCTCGGCATGATATTCCGGGCGCGCGAGGTAGGGGGTGAAGTCTTGATTAGCAGCAAAAGTGGTAATGCGGACGGGCATGCATGCCTGCTTGCAACGATTCGAGCGTCGGCTTGGCGACATATTCTTCTCGATCTGGCATGGTGACGCACGGACGCACGGAGAATTACACACACGGATATGGTGAGCCGGGTGTGGTCTCAAAACAACATGTGGCCTTGCTCATAACATATTACGAGACAGTTAATCGCCGTGTGGAACATAGCGAATTAGGAATATGCCAGGCTCAGCTGTTGCTTTCATACTCCTCGTGATGCATAAACGGGCGCAGCGACGGATGAAGTAGTAACCCGTAATCCTTATCACTTGGCAGCAAAGGTAGCCGAAGTAAGAAGCGGTTACGAAAGGAGGAAACCCCATACACTAGTTAAGATCATATCCACTTTATTTGCCGGTATGCTGAAGTATCTCATATATACCGGTCTCGGAGGTACTACCTGACCCTGTACCGGGTACAGTAGTACCAACATATAATCATTTTTAGTTGTCGCAAGCCCTCGCAAGACGAGCTGCTTTATTTATATCAGCGCGATGCCTGCTTCTTGCTGCTCATTATAATGCTGCTTGTTCCTGCGGCCCGTAGTAATCCTTACCAGTACCGGGTACTTCGCCTTCGCCCTAACTCTTCCCCGTACAAGTGCTGTGCATTAACGTATTAACCAAACCCCTCAATAACTGCTATACCTAACTGCTGAGGACAGCGATGGCGACTTTTTTTTCGCCCCAGGGATCGCGACCGTGTCCCCATACAAGACTACGGCCGTATGAATGAATTCGGCGGAGGCGCGCTACCCCTCCACAACGCGGAGCGGCGCTCACTGCAGCAGGCATTGATTTACCCCCCTGCCCCCCCCCCCCCCCCCCCCCGCCCCCCCCGCCGCCGCCCGCGAAAATATGACAGGTAAGGATTATGTAAAGCCGTATTGATAGTAATGTACCCGTAAAGCATTTTAGCAGGGAGCATTTTACCGTATTTTAGTCGCCAAGCGCCTCTCGTCATCAGCACTTTATCGACGGTGAGATCGGAACATGTGTGATTACATGTGCTAGACGCAACAATCGGAATAACATATTAATGCTGTCAGATCTCAGGCAGAGTTAAGTAGCGACCCATGTTTATCCGCGGAGCAGGGAATACAGTTGATACCGGTCATATGCACGTGCAAGAACATGGTACCGCGGGAGTACTTGTACTGATGGGATTTGTGGCACTCGTCGTATGGGGATATATTTTGCGACTAAGGGGTACAAGCAGTACACGTACTGACGCGAGGATTGGACGAATGCTGGGGGTAAAAATCATCTCGCTCGCGGCAATTCGATACGACTACTACGCGGCTTGCGGCGGGCGGCTCCGACTGCTACGCGGCGGGCCGGGGGGGGCAGGAGCGGCGACATCGCAGCAGCACCCGGTATTTTCTCGCTCGCGGTAGGTCGTTACGACTACTACGTGGCTTGCCTGCGGCGGGCGGCTACGCCTACATGGGGCTGTTGGGGCTCCACATCGAGGCGACGGAGAAGCAAGAGCATCAGCGGGCGACTGCAACAACTCAGCACGACGGGGAGCACAACAAGCGGGCAAAGCGACACCGTCCATCTCGACCTTTGTTTGCATGATCTCTGCGTGTCTGCCTTATGTGTATGGCGCGAAGATTCGTGGAAGTGTGTGCTCGCGCCTGATTGTGATTTGCCCCTTGCCCTTTACTTAGGCCAAGGTTCAACCTCTTCCCGCGAGACCTCGGGGACCCGCATGCGGTGCTTGGGGCCGCACCGGGTCCTGGCCAGTGGAATCGCACGTCCTCCTCCCCACGCAGGGAGTAGGGTTGCGTGTGCGTTATGGCCCGAGGTGGTTTACATCCCCCAGCTTGCAACCGAGGGTGCACCCCTCCCTTTGCGGCAGACGACTGCTTGCTTGCCCGGCGTGCAACAGTGGGTGCGGCCGTGCGTCAGGGTCAAACCTTGCCGTCAAGTCCACTGAGCTCGAATCCCTTATGAAGCTATTTTTCCATGGCCAGGCTCTCAAATTGCGAGGAAGCCCCATGAGCCCCCCCTCCCACTCTCCAGCACAACATTGGAGGTCCCGAGAGGTTAGTTGCTGAGCGACTCGGGTACGGGCACAATGCGGGAGAAGGGCACGGAGATACACTTATGTGCACCGCGTGGTTCCCCAATTACCAGCGCCACCCAGGATTGGACCACGCGCAGCCAAGGCCCTCCGCCTACGGCTGAGTGTAGAGCCGTACATGGCTGTGACACGCAATATGCTCGGAGGGGAAGCTTCAGAGACTAGGCGGAAGCCGGTGCGGCGAGGCACCGCCGTGCTCAAGACATAGTCCCTCACCACGTGAGAGGGTGCATGTAGTGAGCTCCCCATTGAGAGGTGAGCTACATGCGCTAGGTCATTCCTAGCTATGCGAGATTGTATAATATGGAGCTAGTATGGGAGTGAGCTCCGCGGCTCGGGGGCTGGTGGAACGGCATGCCGCCCTCGTGATTGCCCATGTGTGTAAACATATGATCTCGATGTCAGGCGGCAACTCCTTCCCTACTAGAACCGGAGGCAGGCGGTAGTACAGCTCCGCCCTCGGGTACGGGTACGGGTGCTGCCTCCGATGATCAACCCACGACCATGGTTGCCCAACGCCACCTCAGCCGTAGTGTGATTCGGTTGCGTGACTTCGTGGCCGTCGCTCTTGGCTTTCAGCGTACGGGTGCCGCGGACTCGCAACTTGATACCTTGCGCTTGTACAACGCGTGAGGGCCGGGCTCCCTGTCGCTTTTCCAATCATATCACGAGTCAGCCCGCAAGATCACCCATGCTGCTTCTTTGGCCGCCGCTGCACGGGTGCTGGGCCTTCGCTCGCCCGCACGGGGGTTCCGCGCTTGCCACATGCCATGGCCCCCACGCGTGGTATTGATCCCTTATGACTCCGCTATGCGGATGGCTCGATCTAGAACGCTAAGAATTTCGTCGTGGATCATCTGCCCATCTGCCCCGTCGCGAACTACAAGCACCGCATGCATACCGCTTTGAAAAGTCTGTGGGCTTCCGTGGCGATTGAAGCAGGTGCGGTGGTTGATTGGGACCGCTCGGGAGTCGGCGACTTGATGACCCTTGAGACGAGCGCCCAGCGGACCGCTCGCGGCCGTCAGATTTGACGCTGCCGGTGTGGGTGCGATTACATGATCGATTTCGCGTGCGTGTCCTCCTCGACCCCCACTTGGGGCAACGGCCCCCGCTGGGGCACCCCGGGGGTCGCGGCGACCGATGCGGAGCACAACAACCTGGCGGCGGACTGGGCGTTTTCCGCCCCGGTGTTGGGTGTTCACCGGTACTACCCTTTTGTTGTTGAAGGACCGCGGCCGCCTCGGAAAATCTGCTTTGACGGTGGTCTACATTTTCGCGGCGTTGCTTGTTGTGCGCAACTTCCCTAGTTCCGTGGCGGTCCTTCCGCCCTGACTTCATGCTTCGTTCATGCTAAGTAAGTCCGTCGTGGATCATCTGCCCATCTGCCCCGTCTGGAACTACAAGCACCGCATGCATACCGCTTTGAAAAATATGTGGCCTTCCGTGGCGATTGAAGCGGGTGCGGTGCTCGACCAGAACCGCTCGGGAGTCGTCGGCGACTTGACCCTTGAGGCGAGTGAGCTGCGCCCAGCGGACCGCTCGCGGCCGCCAGATTAGACGCTGGCGGGATGGGGAGGGGGGGGGGGGGGCCGATTACATGATCAATTTCGCGTGGGTGTGTCCTCCACGACCCCCACTTCCGGCAACGACCCCCGGTGGTGCACCCCGGGGATCGCGGTGACCGCGGAGGAGCACAACAAGCGGGTGGCGGACCGGGCGTTTTCCACCCCGGTGCAGGGTGCTCACCGGTACTACCCTTTCGTGGTTGAGGACCGCGGCCGCTTCGGAAAATCCGCTTTGAGGGTGATCTACATCTTCGCGCGCGGCGTTGCTTGTTGTGCGCAACGTCCCTAGCGGTCCTTCCGCCCCGACTTCATGCTTCGTTCGTGCTAAGTCAGTCCAGGCTCTTCGGACCTTTCTCGCCAGCCAGCCTGCTTTGTTCCGCCATCACCGGTCGCGCACGCGGCAGGGGTTGTTGCGGCGGCGAGTCTCTGCTTGCGTGCATGGTAACTTGGGCGGAGTACTATTATTATTCTCTCTGCCGGAGTGTTGACGGCCAAGTGCGATAGATGCATCTGGTCTTGCTCATTCCGCACCCTCGTTGTTGCTTTAGTGGACGTCTCTTATTGCCTTTTTCGGGTGATTTCCTGATCGCCTATTGCAGCTAGCTCATGTAATTAATATGATAATGTCAATTTTGCAGACATAACGGAAACATCATTTTTCGCCCCCGGGACATGACTAGGAACACTGAAACCATTATATCACGCATTTACGGATGTCTGATTTTACGTGCATGATGGGTCAATGTTTAATAATAGGAGTTTAAGATGCCCGCAAGCGGTACGCGTGTCTCCTGCTATTGCCCGGTGATGTACTTGGGTACGCTTGGTTGCACACTGTTGGGCGCTTACCGTGCACCCCGGGGTGCAAGCCCTAAGGAACAGCACGAGACCCTAGCGCGAGGGCCGCGCGAGGCGCCCACGGCACGCGACTGCATGAGTCGCGTATTCCAGGTACTCGTGTCCCCTCTATTTTGTGTACCCGGTATTGCGCTTATATCCCCCCCCCACCCCCCACCCACCTTCCCCCCGCCATGCCCGTCCTCTGGCCGCCTATGCCACGAACCGCCCGGCGAGTCGCGGCCGCCCTCGAGCTATTGCCCTACCCAAGGCGCCGGTAAAAAACACACAACACACTCTCATGCCACCGTGTATCAGGTTTTGAGATCCACTTGGCGCAAAGTTGCACTCCAACGTGTTGACCACACGCTGACTCAAACGTCAGATTCCCCCATATTATTTCTAAAAAAACCTAAAAAGTGACTAAATGACCTCGGACGACCGTGTTACAATTGTGAAAATTGTAGCCCTGCTCGCGTAGTTGTCAGTGGGATTATATGAAAACTTTCTGCCGTTTCCTCGCAACGCACTGAGCGATACCGCGAGTTTGAGAGCTGCACCACAAAGCCGGCACTGCAATGGCGATGGTATCACGCCACATCGTGCACAGGCGCACGCCACTATGGCCCCACCCCAGCCGAAAATACCCTAGCCTCTTTGTTGACATGTTTCCTCGCCCACCCATGGCCGTTCCACCATGCAATGGTCTATGCTTACGCGGCGGGACGTGCAGGGCGCCAACCTCCGTTGTCGTGGGGGCACGGGAAAGTAACGCTCAGTGTGGCGCAAGTGCCACTCGTGTAGGACACGTGGTAAGGCCAAAAGGATTGTTTAAACCCTGTGGCGACAAAGGATGAGCGCTATTGTGCAACATTTCAGGAATTCAGGTCATACACCCTAGATTCAGCGGCCCTACTATTCGTAAGCTCGGATTCGGCGAGAAAGGGCCATGAGACTTGTGTGGAGGGGTGTACAATGTGCGACTCGACTCATACAAAGGCGCGATAGTAATAACAGCAAATAATCTCTGCACGCTCTTCAATCGCCGGCGCATATATACATACATGCCCCAATCCAATTGTCCCCGGGTCTTACCTAGAACAGATGTGCGTTGGCACGATATACCGGCCGTTGATGACACTATATATTGCTTGCTTATATCGTAAGTTATGATGGCGTTGTGTGTCGCGGCATCATCACGCAGTCCTTGATGCGCCATGGGTAAAGCAACCGGGTAACGCGGGAACGCGACGTACCGTGTATATTGTATACCGTGCAATAGAATAAAACTCTCTCGCCCATTTACTTGTTGTTTTAACGCAGGGCCCGCGGCCGGGCTAGGTGGGGAGCCTGAGCAGACCCGTTCGAACGTCTCCACGGGATACCATAGCGCCACTCCATACCGTACGGCGCAGTAATATAATCAATTGTCATTATTGCTGCTGGCCCCTCCCCACCTTCCCTCCAGCGCCGCATGCACCGCTCGAAACCGGTGGGGGCGGCACACCGTGTGTTGACTCCCATGGGATGACACACGTGTGGGTGGGCCTGAGCAATATTACATTACACAATCTATTGCGATACCGCAATATGCCGTAGTCCCTCCGCGCTACATGCCGGGTTTTTTATTGTATACGACGAAGGGAATGCTTGATACCGCAATATATGTTTTCTTTAGCGTGAGGTTGCTTCTAAGGTTGGGCTGTAAAGCATTGGGAATGCGCCGTTGGTGGTGTTCCGGCACATTATCTCGTGCCAACGACGGGCGCGTCTGTCTTACGTAAAATCCCGGGGAATGCGAGGCTTGGGGCGCACACGCCATGTCGCCATCCGTTCGTACGTGGCCACGCACTAGTCTCCCGGACTGTCTTGCAATTAAACCGTAATGGCCCGTAATCGCGATTTCCCCAGGGAATGGACCCGTAATTCCCATATCTACCCTGTCAATGCCACCTTGCTGCTAGGCTCAGTAGTCGCAATGACGTCCTAGGCTCGCACGAATCCCGTAATGCTACCTCCTACCCCGTCATGCCACCCCCACGGTACTAGCATTGGACCCACATCGCGCCGCGCGCGTACCCGCAACGGCTCCGGGTTTCGCCACACTGTACTTTAACGCCTCACAAAGTTCGGGACGCGGGGGAGCGTTCTCGGCCAGGTGCCCCCCCCCCCCCCCCCCCCCCGACATCCCGTTACACCTACCATGGGCCCACCGACGCTCGGTGATATAGCCACCCATGTGTATCATCCGGTCGTCAATTGGAGATGGGATAACGAGGACGCAGACCCGGCGGATAGGAAGCTGGTGATGAAGGTGATTTACGACGACGTCGACTCGGAAGAGCTAACTGAGTCGAAGATACAACCGCTATAACTGACGACGGAAGAGCTGAGAAATTTCACTCGCAGGTTGCCTCAAGGCGCCATCGACGCCCTACCGGTGGTGCGCCCCTTGCGCACCCACCGCCAGTGCTTTCGGGGGGTGTTTGCTCGAGTTATTGCCCCATAGTTTAAGTATTGGTGAGAGATCGTATTGGTATAACGTGCAAACGATGCTTCGCTTTGATTCTCTTCCTTACACGCGCATTCGTTTAAATGTTTGAACGCATGTGCACCTGACACGACCTACGCGAACTTCTCGACGCCGACAACGACGGCCGAAGGCATTGTCGCGGGGGTTTTGGAAGGCAACCCCTCTGACGACAGCCGCATCGACAACGATGGTAAAGGAGATGCGGGCGCGAGGTTTGACTTCAGTCCGGGACCAACAGCACTCGAGGGCAGTAGGTGACAAGAAGAGGCGAGTTTGTATTGTGTCGACTGCCCCTCCCTCTGAGTGGCGCATGCTACTAGTCCGTTGACAACACATGCTCATGAACCCCCTGCGCAACAAACGCCGCCAATTGTACATCGGTTCCGAGGCCAGCCTAATGGGGGCCGCGCTCAATCTCTGCGAGTGAAAGCTGAAGCACAACATCAAGACGGCGGCGTTGGACAAGCTGTCGAAGCTGTTGAAGAAACACATGCTACCGAAGGGCGGGCCAGAGCTTACCGAGAGCGTACGCGATATCGTGTCTACCGCATGGGTCATGATGCCGATGGAGAATGGTGTTTCCGTTGCACCAAACCGTTCGCGGCTGAGGGGGCCGGGGGGGGGGGGGGGGGGGGGTAGTACCGTGCCCACGAGGTTGAGTGAGCACGAGGATGTGTCCCCACTCAATAAAGAAAAACAAGGGCGAAAGCACTGCGGCGCATGCATGTAACGGGGCGCGCCGGTGCCTTGGGTGGGGCAACTCGAGGGCGACCACGATGACTTGCTCGCGGGACGGTTCGTGACAGAGGTGACTAGAGGAGGGAGGGCGGTTTTGGGGGAAGGGCGGTTTAAGGGGGGGGGGGGGGGGGGGGGGGGGGAGCTTATTAAAGGGGGGGGGGGGGGGGGCGGAGCAATACATGGTACAAGAGATAGAGGGGACACGAGAATCCGGAATACGCAACCCATGCAGTTGCATGCCGGGGCCGCATGGTGCGGCCCTCGCGCTAGGGCCTCGTACTGCCCCTTAGGGCTTGCACCCCAGGGTGCACGATAGGCGCCCGATATAGTGTGTAGTGTACCCGTGTGCGTTCCCGGGCAATAGCAATAGACGCGCGTACCGCTCGCGGGCATCTCAAAACTCCCATTAAACAAAGATCGATTTTGCACGTTTTACACGGAAAATCAGACATCCAACCCTCTAGCACGAGGGCGTTGTCAGACCGGGCGCAATCACACGTAAAGGCTATAAATTGTACCTCGGTACGCCGCTCATTATTTTGGTCGCTTACTGCTACAGTCCAACGATGTGCCCTAAGTAAACCCAGTCCGGCATGTTGTGCGCTTTACGAGTGAAGGGAACGCCCACCGCGGAGGATGCCAAATGGTGTGGTCAAATTTTCCAAAGTGCGAAACGCCATCTTCGGTCACAACGACGACGACGACGACAACCGGACCACCAACGCATATCGGTGAAAGGGAACCGACGCCACGATATGAACGCGCATCACGGTCGACACGGGTGGAGTGAGGGCAAGAGTCGAGCCACCGTTATTGGGGATTGCCGTGGACATGGCGAAGACATGGCGCACTGGGGATCGCGGGCGGGCATAGCGACGGAAGTCATACATGTCGGAACGCCATTATGGGACACGACCGTACGACACACATATGGGCAACAATGTAGCCGGGACACAATCTAGAGAAGGGCTGATCAAGCGGACTTAAGAAATCAAATTTGAAAAGATGTCGCCCCGCGCGCGCGCCTTATTCCATACCCTTCACAAGCACAAGAACCACCGCGTTGAATCACTTGTCGACGGGAGGCCATGAAGAAGCAATGGTACGCCGGTACAATGCAGGGCGGGGAATGTCGCGGCAGATGTATTTGGGGGAAGCTTATCGTGCGGCTACACTGTGTCCTCCTTTGTATCGTGCCCCCTTATTTGCATCGTGCCCCCTATGCATTGCGCCCCTATATATCGTGCCCCCTCTGCACCGGCTTCCTCTGCACAGTGCCGAGGTCACAGAGGGGACTCGCCGGGGTGGCGTAGGGCCGTTGTCAAAATATCATGTTGATATATTCACACCTCCCACTTCTGAGAGGGTCTATGTGTGCATAGAACCACGCAACTCGCCAGGGCGGTGTCGGGGCGGTGTCGATGAATGGCAATGGCTATTCCTGCACTATATTGAGGCGTTCAGAGAAAGGGCAAGGGGGGGGGGGGGGGGGGGGGGGACGAGGCTGCTCCGTGTTGAGCGTGGGCCACCTCGTTGGTACGGGCGCTAAATGTTTACGGGGCCACCCCGCCGCATGATGGTACCAAGCACTCTTCCGGACGATGTGCGGCATGTTGCAGTGTGTTACCCCCATCCAATACAAACTTCTCCTGTGCGCGGCAACTTGAAGCGCTAAGCGATGGCTCCGATATAGCGCGTCGTGCCGTGCATGTAGTAAATACACCATTCCCCAAACTTGATTGCCAACCTTGCTTGTATTATTGGCGCTATACAACTTACGGCGCCACCCCGCCTCACGGTACCGCGAAGCACTCATCCGGACAGGATGCGGCATGATGGAGCGTGTTACCCTCATCCGATACAGTTCTCCCTTGTGTGCGGCCCATTGAGGGGTTTTGTGACGGTTCCGATGTAGCTCATGCCGTGCTTGAGGCAGCACCTCATTGCTGGTACGTGCGCTATACGGTTTACCAGACAACTCCGCCGTACGATACCAAGCACTCATCCGGACGAGGTGCGGCATGTTGGAGCTTGTTACCCTCATCCGATACATATTTCCCCTTGAAGTGCGCGGCCCATTGATGCGCTCGATGTAGGTTGGATTTGAGACGACTCCGATATAGCGTGTTCCGCGCGTGGGCCACATATGTTTCGGCGCCATGAGGCGATTAACCGGACCACCCCACGGGCCGCGGCACGGCGGTACCAAGCAATCGTTTGGACGTTGTGCGGCATGTTGCAGCGTGTTACCCTCATCCGATACATGTTTCTCCATCGGCGTGGTGGCCCATCGAGGGGCGTTTCGATAGCTCCGATGTAGCAGTGATGCCATCCAATAAGTTACATCAAATTGTATTTCTACTACGATATGCAAGCATCAGCCCGGCCATATATATGTGCGTATTTGCTTACGCATTTTCGGCGCAGCATGTGCTTGAATGCTAAATGTATTGCGAAACTGACAGTTAGCAGGTATTTCGTAAACATCGGGCGGGTGTCAGCAACCGTGTGTTGCATTATGGAGCAACTACATTCAATCATTGCCCGGAACTGAACTAACAGGTAAGTTGTGCTGCAAGCTGATTCCTAAAATTATATTCGCCTGAGTTATTTAGGGACACGATCAATCTACTATGAAGCAACATATATTACCAAAACGCCCGCCCACTAGTTCAGCACAACATGCTTGTCCAAGGCGTCTTTTGATATGCTTTTGTGCAATCGCGGCCATGTACTATAACGAGGCTACTATATTTTGCCGTGCATTCAACAACCACGTGGCGCTACATGTAACGACTACCTGTATTGGATAAGGATTACACGCTGCAACATGCCGCACCTCGTCTGGATGAGTGCGTAACAGCGAAATACCGTGAGGCGGGGATTCGGAAAATGTCTGGTAAATAACCGTATTGCACCCGCACCAAAAAGGTGTCCCAAGCACGGCACGCGCTATATATCGGAGCCGTCGCAAAAAACGAATCAATGAACCGCGCACAATGGAAAACCTGTATTTGTTGAAAATAACACGCTCCAACATCATGCCGCACCCTGTCGAGATGAGTGCTTGGCAACTGCTGTCCGGCGGGGTGGTCCGGTACGGGGCGTACGGGCGTTAGACGTAAACTGTATAGCGCCCGCACCGATAATAAGTAGGTGGCCCAAGCACGGCACGCACTATATACTGGAGCCGTCGCAAAACTCCTCAATGGGCCGCACACAAGTTTGCATTCAAGGCGAACATGTAATGGATGAGAGTACGCTCCAACCTCCGACACGCTCCAACATGCCGCACCCTGTCCATACGGGTGCTTGGTACCGTGTGACAGGGTGGCGCCGCAAATCGTATAGCGCCAATACAAAGGTGGGATTATGTTTTGGAATGTTGTATTGAAACGCGCGGCATGCGCTATATCGGAGCCATCGCAAAGCGCCTCCATGGGCCGCGCACATGGGAAAGCATGTATTGGATGGGGGTAACACGCTCCAGCAACAGTCCAACATGCCGCCACTCGTCGTCCGGATGAGTTTTTGGTACCATGCGGCGGTGTGGCGCCGTATATACTTTATAGCGCCCGTACCGATGAGATGGCCCAAGCACGGCACCGAGACGCCGGCACACGCCCCCGCCCCCCCTTCAAGCCTCAATCTAATAGTGCAACAATAGCCATTCCCATTCTCGACATCTCCCCGACACCGCCCTGGCGAGTTGCTGCGTGGTTGCATGCAAACGTAGACCCTCCAATGAGGGGGTCGTGTTGATATATCATCCGCAGCAGACCCCACAAGCGGCCTTGTGGATATATCAACAGATCCTCCATGCAGGGCGGAGGAGGGCTTGTGGATATCAGCATAATTTATTGACATCAGCCCGACACCGCCCCGCCGGCGAGCTCCCCATGTGACGTCGGCACAATGCAGAGGGGCAGCGATACATAGGGGGCACGATACAGAGAGAACACGATGCGGGGGGGGTGGGGGGGGGGGGTGGGGGGGGGGGGGGGGGCGATCCAAAGGGGGCACGATGCGATACAAACGGCGACACGATGTTCCGGCACGATGCCACGATCGGCTTCCCCATGTGCGAGGATAAATTGACACCGCTCCGAAACCGCCCCATGGAGTTTCCTATGTGATATCCACACGGTGCACACGGGGCACGATACAAAGGGGAACACGATGTAGCGCGGCACTACCGGCTTCCCAAATAAGACATCCGCCGCAACATGCCACGCCCTTACCCATTCCTTCCCGCTGACCGTGCACTAGCGCGCCATCGCTTCTCCATGCATGGTGCTTCTTCATGCATGGCTGCCCGTCGACAAAGGATTTGGTGTGGTTCTCATCAATAGCGAATCCCATTCATCGACACCGCCCCGACATCGCCCCGGCGAGTTCCGTAGCTGTATGGACTGCCGCAGGGTCTGCCATATCTGCGGGCGCGTGGGGACCGAGGTAACCCAAATCTACCTAGTTTTCGAGGGTTTTAGCTAGGTTTCATGCCCTGGTGTCGAACCCAGATAGGGCACCTGAGTTATTAGGGTTTTATACCCTGTTCACAGCCCCAAGCAAGGCACGAGGACTCGAGGAGACCTACACTCAAGCCTTTCTGAGATTTCATGGCAGAGTGTAGACGTGTGTGGCAAGATATACGGCGGCCGCCATGGCAGCGCAGCTGAATCCAAGGCTGAAGACCCCACCAAAACACACCTAGGTGGAACCTCTAAGCCAGCCTAGGCGGGACCTCAAAGTCCGCCGGGGTAGGACCCCTAAGCGATCCTGGGTGGTACTTCTAAGTGGACCTTTCACATGGACACCGAAGGGGATGG
Organism: Tetraselmis striata; assembly: GCA_006384855.1. Lineage (NCBI taxonomy): Eukaryota > Viridiplantae > Chlorophyta > Chlorodendrophyceae > Chlorodendrales > Chlorodendraceae > Tetraselmis > Tetraselmis striata. The sequence continues at coordinate 41,025 of VCJN01000865.1, forward strand.
GGGGCGGGGGGCATTGAGATGGTGGCAACGCCCCCCGGGGGAATACGAGGATGCGACGACGGGACTCAATAGACCCGCCTCTCAAGAGGGGGGTATGTGGATTTCTCAGGAGACCCTCCCACGAGGGGGCCCTTACGATATATCATCAGGAATACGCCCCCCCCCCCCCCCCCCGCCCCCCGGACGGGGGCCTATGGATATATCAACATGATATTTTGACACCGCCCGGACACCGCCCCGGCGAGTTCCCTCGGTGACGTCGGCACCGTGTAGACTGCGGAGGGGGCACGATACCGAGGGGGCACGATGCAGAGGGGGCACGAAACATAGGGGGACACGATATAGCGGCACGATCGGCTTCCCGAAGACACCCGCCGCGACATCCCGAGCCCTAAACAACGACCGACACGCCCGACACATGCGAGGACTTTCCAACCCCCAGCGGAATGGCCGCGTTCGACACATTCTCAATTGGGGGGGGGGGGGGGGGGGGGGCTACGGGAGGGAGACGGCCGATCGATACGTTGAAGTGGTTGGCCGGGGGTGGTGGCTTGCAGCACAGGAAGGCCTCCCCCCCCCCCCCCCCCCCCTACACACCGCGCCCTAGTGCCTTGATGTTTTTCGTGATACCGGTAGACGTACCACATGTCGGTTGCCGGAGTGCGCGGCGACTTAGGAACTCGTTACAACAATAGAGTAGTATTCATCAGCCGCGACTAAATAAAAAATGAAATTGAAGTAGATTACAACTGCTAATCTGCTGCGTCCAATGGCTCAGACTGAGTTGTTCTTAGGACCTGCTATCTCTAACCATGGTAGGGAACACTAGCTAGGTGTAATTACAGCTCAAGCTACCGGCCGTCCTCTTGTGTGTCCAAGCCCCTCCTCCCTCCAGCGGGATGTAGCTAGGACAGCAGCGCCCCCCTGCTGTCCCTATCTACCTAAGTTAGGCATGTCCCATTCAGAGCTCAGCAGGCAGGCTTAGGCAGCCAAAGGCGTCCCGCCTACAACTACTAAGGTGAGATGGGGGAAGGGAGCTGACCGGAATAGCTAAGTGTTGCTCAGTATTCATATACCGCTGAGCCGGCTAGTATAGAATTAGTGGGGGCTGCGATGCCCTCCTACACTGGAGTAAGTATTTGTTGTGTGTGGCGGGGTTGTGGTAATCAGCGATGTGGATCACGAGTCAGCCCGCAAGATTCCCCATGCTGCTTATTCGGCCGCCGCTACGCGGGTGTTGGGCCTTTGCCCGCGCGGAGGTTCCGCGCTTGTCACTTGCCCTGGCCCCACGTGTGGTATTGATCCCTTATGACTTCGCTCTACGCGGATGGCTCGAACCGGAGCGCTGCGGATTTCATTGTGGATCATCTACCCATCTGCCCCGTAGCGAACTACAATCACCGCATGCATACCGCTTTGAAGAATTTGTGGGCATCTGTGGCAATTGACGCGGGGGTGGTGCTTGACCGGGACCGCTCGGGAGCCGGCGACTTGACCCTTATTGAGATGAGTGGGCTGCGCCCAGCGGACCGCTCGTGGCCGTCGGACTTGACCCTGGCGGGGTGGGGGGGGGGGGGGGGGGGGGCGTGCGATTACATGATCGACTTTGCGTGCGTGTCCTCCACAACCCCCACTTGGAGCAATGAACCCCGCTGGTGCACCGCCCCGGGGATCGCGGCGACCGAGGCAGAGCAGGGTAAGTTGGCAGCGGACCATGCGTCTTCCGCCCAAGTGCAGGGTGTTCACCGATACTACCCTTTTGTGGTTGAGGACCGTGGCCGTCTCGAGAAGTCCGCTTTGATGGTGGGCTACATCTTCGCGTGTTGCTGGCGGAACTGTGCGCAACTTCCCTGGCGGTCATTCCGCCCCGACCTCATTCTTCCTTCGTGGTCAGTCCGTTCATGCACTTCGGAACTTTGTCGCTAGCCAACCTGCTGAGTTCCGCCGTCGCCTGTCGCGCACACGGCGGGGGCTGTTGCAGCGGGTCTCTGCTTGCGTGCACGGTACCCTACGCGGCATTCTCTCTGCCGGTGTGCAGATGGTCAAGTCCGATGCATGGGCTCGTGCCCATTCTGCATCTTCTCCTGCTACTGCTTCCACCTCGCAGTTACTGTAGAGGACCTTTCCCATTGTCCTTTTCTGGTGATTTTCTGATATTGCCTTCTGCAACTAGCTCATGTAAAAAATCCATGAATGGTGACCCGCCCAGACTGTCGCATACCCGCGATGATCGCGTCGTATTTAGTCGCTATATGCGAGTACAGGTAGCGCTATGGGTAGCGACTAATCCTTATCTGTCATTGATGAGCTGTGTCAGCCGATCGTAAGTTCGCAAAGCAAGGGGCTCGGTTCTCCCAAAAAGGTGTTCATTCCTTACAACATTTGGCATCATAGGCTCAGGCGGTCAGGCCCTAAACACGCATAGAAGGGCTGGGAGGGGTGGGTTGCGCTAGCTGATCAGCTGGCGCAAAGGCAGAAGGTGGAGTCACCGCCGCGCCGCGGGGCCGCGTATGGTGGTGGTGAAGCCGCCGTTGCCTGGCGGCGGGCGCCACGAGGTGCAGATAAAACCCTGCCAAGTCCTATACACCCTAGCAGCAGCAGCCTGGATAGAGCGCAGGTTGCCACGCAAGCGCTCGCCTACACATATGAGCATAGTTATCGGAGCAGTATACCATCAACTGTAAGACTGCCGCCGCGCCTACTGCTGCTGCAACACAGCATGTATATGTTTTCACTTCATTTATTCGTAGGTCTGCAACTAATTTCTTGCGCTCATGGCACCATCCCCGCGGATTCGAAGCATCCTACAGCCTCTAGATTGCTGTCGATTTCGTGTTGGCGCAGTAGCTACGAGGACACCGTCAGTTGGCCCACCTGCAACAATGTAATAAACAAACACTGCCGCATGATGGCATGACAGAGGCCGCGGGTAATAAGGGCATTACAGGAGCTAACGAGCTAGCTGGCTAACTAGTGGTCAAACGGGGCGCTTTGTCTACGCCCGCCGCACGGGCTGCTTGCGCTCAGGCGCTGCACTCGACGCCGTCCCAGCCGCCAGACTTGATGCAGCAGTCCATGTCGGCCAGCAGGCTGCTGCTGTCCAGGTTGTCGTACTTCTTCAGAAACTCGTGCAGCTCAAAGGCCGACTTGGCCGCGCCTGCGTACCGCCATTACAGCCGTTAACTACGGGAAATGGCGATGCGTGGATGAGGCGACTCGGCAAGGGCATCCGCCCAACTGGCGGAAGTCGGCGATTAACATAAGAGTCCCAGTCTCCCAACGAGAAAGCGGACGCATTGCGTTTTACCGCCCATAATTATGGGCCATCAACTGATTGCTGCCGCCGTCCACATCTCCTGGGCTGCTTGTATCATGTAAAGTACATTTTCCGTGGGCGCCCATATCCCGGGCAATACTGAACGATAAACAGTGCGCTACTCTGCACAGGGACCGCTCCAGACCATTGTTAATGCTGCCGCATCCCGACTCGTGCTGTTGCTCAAGCAGTCGCCGCATCAAACGCGGCGCTAACTAGCGCGCGGTGCGGAAATTCAGCAGCGCCGCAGCTCCGTGGGCTCGAAAGGATTCACGGAAATAAATGAGCGTTGCGCTCATATGGGGGGAGAAGGAAAAAAAAACTTATAAAAAGTTTAAAAAAGAGTGACCTTAGATTGAGTCGCGGTGGCGGCTCTGGAGAGCTTCTTCCTCAGCGTGAGAGGAGGGGGAGGGGGTCAAGGGCAACAAATACAAGCAAACCTGGAGTGTGAGTGTGAGTGCTGTTTACGGTAGCCCCACATGTCTGTGCTTGCCCTAGGACGGATGGCAGACGACTGGTATATGAATTACCAGGGGCTCTTCATTTTATTTGACGCTGGGTAAAGCCGTATTGTTGTAGGCTATTGGAGGTCACGTAGTGCCCCGTGGATATTCAGCACGGGGATGGCAATCGATTGATCGCAGCATTGCCGATGCCGTACTGGTGCGTATACGATATTGTGTACGGACCCGCTACGGATCGATTTGGGAAAAGCTCACGAGTCCACGGATGTGACTGAGCGTCTAGGCGCAAGCTGACGTTGACAGTCTGACTTGTGTACCTTCACCATGCTTCGGGTTCACGGTGTATTATCGCTTTTGACCCCCCCCCCCCCCCCCCCCCCCCCCGCCCCCCAGCGCAAAGAGAGAAAACTACATTTATCAGGAAATATATCAGAATACACCACACAAATATTATACAAAATGTCCGACCCGTTCCTGCAAAATAATTCATTATTTTTCCGACCCGCGGACTCAATTCAATGGTCCGGTAAGTAAGACGGTTGCATCTCACGTGACATGGGAGAGCTTCACTTCAGACTAAAATACAGAGCTCGCGATATATGCTTCCTGAGTAGGGAGAAAGCGCGGCGGGGCGGGGGGGGCAGGGGGGGGGGTAGGGTACCGCATTCCACCTCCGACTCGATGTTGCAAACCAGCAGCGGGTCATGCAGGCTCTGGCGCAGCAGCAGCCAGCCAAGGCGGCCGTCGCCCTCGTCCACGTTGACGCGCCAGCCCTCGTGGTTCACCTGCCCGCCCGCCCGGCCGCGCACACGCCACAGCCCGTCAGTCCCCTGCCACAGCCCCACTCAGCTCACCCAACACGTGAGTTTGGCGCCGCTACCGCTGCACGCCGCACCATCGAACCGGGCCGTCAGCACTACCGTCAACCTTTTGCACCGTTGTGTATTTAACTTTTTAGTCAGGTTGTGCTTGATTTGGATGCATCGATTCTATCCAGCACGTCCCCCTCTACTCCCCCCCCCCCCCCTCCCCCCCCCCCCCAAGTAGCATGGCATGGCGTGGCCGCTGGGGCCTGAGGGTAGCGCTTCAATAAGGCAGCTGCATCCCTGCATGCTCCGAAACCATACTCGTACGGGATTAAGTACTGAAATTCCAGCACGTACCACCGGTTGCGCAGCGGCAGTACCGGTCGTACTGGTGTGAATGACAAACGGCCAGTCGTAACAAATGGTGCCGCCCCCCGCGTCATGCTGCGCTGGCGCTTGCCAGGCCAAGAAAGAGGTCTCTCCACGCTGGCATCCGATCCGGCAAGGTCTGATTTGGTGTGTATCGGGAATGAGTACGAGTTCGAGGTACGGGTACCTTGATGCCGGTTCTATAGCACGATACCAGCACATGCCGGTATCAGTGGATGCGTGGGCCGCTCTTATTCTTAAAGCAGCTGGTATTGCTCTGTGTGACTGAGACTTGGTGCCAGTAGAGCTGCTCTCATACCAAATTCATGGGGTAGCAATGAGTAGCAAGCATCGAATGTGGAATGGGCATGTTTACGGGTAGTCCGGCCGGTATTCCCACTCAATGGAAACGCCTCTTCAGGTACGGCACTGTCGTCGCCCTCTTACACAGCGTTCCTGAACTGTCGACATCGCGCTTTCCTCTTACACGCAACACACCGGTTGTCGAAGTGGAATACTACAACAAAATGCGCCCGGCACTGTCACAATTGGTTAGTCCGGGGCAATTCTTTGTCGGCCAACACTCGTCCCGGCACCCGCTTCCATCTTGCGTTTAGAGTACGAGCGGCATGCTGCACAGCATATCTTGCGGCGAATGTGGGAGGACCGTCGAGAATGGGACGGAAAATCTGAAAACGGCACCCCGGAAGATATTGCCGGGGCCAGATATAGCTTGAGCGTTGCGCCGTGGCGGTTTTCGAGTAAATTCAACGGGTGGCAGTACTTGCGCTAGTACTCCGCCTACTCGTACACGATGAGGATTACGCGCCCGGTATCGCCCGGTAGGAAACATTGTGGTCTTGATGTCGCCAAAGGTCGAAGGATTGTGAAGTGCGGTGTTCCTACGGAGGCAAGTGCCTGTTGGGGCGCAGAAGGTGTGCGTGTGGGTGGATGGGTGTGTTTGGGTGTGTGTGCTGGGGGGGGGGGGGGGGGAGGGATGCTGCTTATGGGCCCCACCTCCTCCAGGGACCACCCCTCCATGGCGCCGCTCTGCACCATGTCGTGGAAGTCCGCCAGGATCTGCTGGCCGACCTCCTGGAAGTTCTCCGCCTGCGGGGCGGCACCGCGCAGAGCATTACTTGTTCATGAACTGGCCGTTGATAAAGAAATCAGGTTCCTTGTAACAAACAGTCAAAGCACATGTGTAACCACACTGTCAACCCCATCCCTAAAACCTAATCAAGCGCCCTTAACCCTAAAAACTTTGAATCCTTACTCAAAACCCCAACACCCCAACACAATGAGCAAAGCCCAAGGCCCCCATCGCCCCACCTGGATGGTCAAGCGGAACTCGCGCGACTCCACCGGCTCCTCCAGCGCGGCCAGCATGTCGGCGATGCTGCCCTCCCCGGCCAGGCGCAGCTTCACGAGCTGGATGATGGTCTTCACGGCCGAGTAGGCGCCGTCGTCCAGAAAGTAGTTCTCCTTCATGGCGCCGTGGCCGCTGCGGGGCGGAGCCAGCGCCCGCGCTCTCAGACACTGCAGCAGCATTGCCCCTTTCCCCCCCTCCAGAATGGCGATGGGTACAATGTCAATTCGAATAAACAATCACGGACGAACACACAAAGCAGCAGTGGTGGATACTGAGGATATACACGCTTTTGGGACACATATTTCGGACGCCCAACGCCCCCTGAAGAGACAGGGCGGGAAAAATATCACAACACGTTTGATGTTTACCCAAATGGGTCCCTCGACACCATGGGTCCCTCAACACGATAGCACACGACACGTTACCCCCCCCCCCCCCCCCCCGACACACACATGCTTGCCCCGTGTCTTTTTCTGATCAGAGGGAGGGTGAAATATATGTGTATGGAAAGTCATCGGAACAAACCGCAACATTTTCACGGACACTTTGACTCGCCCCTGCTCCAAAACCATTTAGGGTTTAGGGTATTCAAGTCTTCGGGTTTTCGGTCCGAAACCCTAACTTAAGGGTCTAGGGTCTTCGAAGTAGCTTAGAGTCCGGGTTGCCTACAACTTCAAACCCTAAAAATGGGGAGGGGGGTCATTGCTGCTGTTGTTGCGTGTGTGTGTTGGGGGGGGGGGGGGGGGGAGGGGGGATTTACGGGGTTAGGGTTTCCACCTGGTCTCCATCATGAGCTCGCAGCTCTCGCCCGCCTCGTTCAGCTCCACGCCCTTCCCGATGACGTTCTTGTAGCCGCGCTTCCAGCGGAAGTGCGTCCCGCCTGCCCAGGCGCCGCCGCAGAGGATCAGGCATGCATCAGGGTCACCCATGGCTCCGTGCCGCGCGCCGCCCGCCACCGTCAGCCGCCCTTCCAACGGAGCCGTGGATCCAATAATAACTGCTGTGTACTGAAACACCAAGTCGAGATATCCGTGAAAATTTCGTGGTGTATTCTGATACACATTTCCAGATACCTATAGCTGCTCCTTTGCGTTGGGGAGGGGGAGAGGGGGGTTCAAAAATGGTAATGTATATCGAACTTGAGGCCCGGATACAGTAATCGCAACGCGCATGCATAAAGCCCCCACCCTGCGCTCCCAATAGCAATGGGATTGTGCAGCGCTGCCCTTTTGCGCACAGTGTCAGGTCACCGGGGGAGAGAGAAGGGGGGAGGGGGGAGTAGCACACACCCAGCTCGTGGATGAACTTGGCGAGGCCATTGCTGGTGACGGAGTCAGTGACGATGGTGGTGCCGGGATAGTCCGCCAGGGCGATGGCCGCCATGAGCGCGATGTACCGGTTGCTGTTGATCTGCTTGCCCTCCGAGTCCACAACGCCTGCAGCGCACACGCACTCCTCTCGGTCTCACAGCCCCGCGGGCACACGACGCCACCGGAAAGTATGCTATTCAAACTTCTTTACGGATAATGGACTCGCCGGATGTGTGTGTGTGTGTGTGTGTGTGTGTGTGTGTGTGTGTGTGTGTGTGTTGGGGGAAGGGGGGGGGGGGGATTAAATAATACACACACGCAGACAATTTGCAACTGAATTGTCGTTTAGTATTGTTATGTTGTGTTTGTTATTATGATCATCTGTCGTATTTTTATGATGTTTATTGATGGTTACTGCATCTATTTGTTCTGCATGTGGTACAATTATTTTCATTTAGTTGTTGTGGAGGTTAAGGAGTATGCCTCCCCCTGGGGCCGATGCCCGTGGGGGGTCACCGCTGCGGTCGACGTCCGTGTCGAAGCAGATGCCGAGGTCCGCTCCGTTGTCAAGCACGGCCTTGGTAGTGGCCTCCATGGCAGACGGCTCCTCAGGGTTGGGGATGTGGTTGGGGAACATGCCGTCCGGCTCCAGGAACTGGCTGCCTACAGGCGCACCGCCGCCGCACAGCACAGCACAAACTGTTGGCGTCACATCATCTACTGCTCACGCTCCTCAGTCATGACGATATGCCGACCGCAGTCTCTCTCGAGCTCTGGTGCATGACGGTCTGGTGGCCCCCCTCTCCCCCCACCTCCCCCCCCACAGACACACACACATCGCTCAACTTTTCAGTGGCTAGCACCGCACCCGCACCTCTTCAACCCCACGCGCGGCCCCCTCGCTGGTCGCCCATCTCCGCAATGGCCTGTCCATCCTGGGTTCCGGAGGTATGTAAGGCAGATGGGCCCCACGCAAAGGTCGCCGTAGGGCAAATCGGCCACGCTGAAGTTGGACCAGAAGTGGTATGGGTTGGATCGGACACGCGTGGGGCCGTTTCTGAGGAGTGTGGTAGTCGCCGGGTCCCTTGACAGCACAAATACACGGAATGTAGAAATGACGTGTGAGGATCGTTTTTGCTTTCCATATTTACTCAGACATACTCGTGAACTCACCCGTAATATATTAGTGACCAGAGTGATGTTAGTATGCGGCCCTACCCGCCTTCAGCCCCCCCCCCCCCCCCTGTCCCTTTCCTCACCTGTGGTGTCGGCGCCCAGCGGCTGCAGCACATCAGTCGCAAAGTAGCCGCCGGAGCCATTGCCGGCATCCACCACGATGCGGAAGCCTTCGAGCGGGCGGTCATAGTGCTCCGGGTGGTTCACACCCGTCTTGATGAGCATCTTGAGCTGATCCGCGTACACGGACATGAAGTCCGACTGCCAGGGCGGTGGACAGCGCCGTCAGCAACTGGGGGTCGCGAGCGCTGTGGCGCCTTGATTCAGATATTCGGGTGCATGTACACGGACCTATGAGAATACTTATTGTAAGCCTCAAATCGGCCGTGCATGGAAGCTGGCAGAATGATCGTTATAGTTCCGCTACAGTTTTGTTTGCATATGACCTTTGGGGCAGGTTCTTATTTGTAGTGTTATTATCACCGCGCCGGCGTCCGTGTACATATAAACAGCCCTGTCTAGCGGTGTAAGAGCAATATATGCTTGCATACTACCCGTTGGTTTTTATTATATATACATATATATATATATATATACATATCTGCACACAGACACGGACACAGACACAGACACACCGGTTCGCGCAGGTACTCGTTTCTGAAGACCGTGGGCAGGTCTGAAATCCGAGATGTGTAGTTGGCAACGCTTTTTGGCTACGTGGCGCGCGCTACGTGCGTATTATTCGCACGTGACGGCTCGCGCTCCTCCCTCATCATCCCACCGTCAGCCCCATCCCTACCCGCGACACACACGACAAGCCACCTGAAGGCCACCATATGCCTATGTGAGGGCGCTGCTACCACGGTGTGTGCGTTATGGTGCCAGCCGGTGTGTCCGATCGGCATCGGTGGGGCGGGATGGGTTGACGAGACGGATGGTCACGTGGACGCTCAGTTTTGACCAAATGACGTCATATTTTATTGTATCAACCGGATGCTAATCATGCCTCATACTCATTTCGGCATGTTACATCTTAGGATTGCGACACCGCTGCACCTGGCTTGAACCCGGGAGGATTTCATTCAGCGAGTAACCGTGGAGCCGGTGTGGAACACGCACACACACACACACACACACACACACACACACACACACACGAGCGCAAGCATATATGAGCTTTCGCATCCACATTCAACTGAATATTCAGGACAGGACTGCACACACGCATGCGTAGCTACCTTTAATTTTGTTTGTCAATTTTTTTTTTTGGGAAAGGGGGGGGGGGGGGGGGGGGGGGGCTTTCACCTCCACAAAGGTGACTTTACAGTCCGGGGAGCCATATGTGTCCATGCCGACATCCAGATCATCTGCCAGCGCGCCCGCCCATCAGTCTCATGCCCTAACCCGCAGGCGCATGCACTGTTTGAGCGCTCAGGGAAATACAAAACCCAACAGTACTTTAAGCGCACCCGGGTCGCCGCCAGCCTGCACACACAGCATAGTGGCGCGGTCCAGGATGTCTGTGATGTCCTTCTTCTCCAGACCGCCTGGTAGCACGAGCACGACCAGTCAACGCCGCAGATGGTTGCCATGCATGGCTCCCTACCTGCCCCTGACAGCACTCAGCCCGCCGCCTGCCGCCCTGCCGCCCTGCCCACCGCAGAGGAGAGAGCTGCACCCGACACCCGGCGGTGCTCACCCTCGGAGGTGAAAAACTTGAAGCCGTTGCGGTTGAAGGGAAGGTGGCTGGCGGTGATCATGATGGCGCCGCTCATCAGGAAGGGCGCGGTGATGGTGCTCATGAACATAGCAGGCGTGGTGGCCAGGCCAAACACGTTCGCCTCGCCACCACCAAGCACCACACCGGCGATCAGCGCCTTGGCGAGCATCACACCCGACACCCGGGGGTCCATGCCGATCTGCGTGCGGAGTGCAACGCAGCTCTTCCTGTCAGGCTCCTCCTGCCGCGGAGGCGGAACTACAAAGCCAAAACACCTTGCAAAATAACCCCCTGATTTCGATGAAGGTGCCCCCCCCCCCCCCCCCCCCCGCCAGCGCCAGCGCCTCACTAATTGAGCCCAGCCCAGCGCAACAGAGTCACTGAGGCGCCTCTCGCAGCGTCACTGGGGCGTGCACAGCACCAGCAGGGATCTGGCGAGTCCGGAAGTAATGTAGGCATCCCCGATACCTGCACCTGCGCACACGATACAGCCAGGATACGGAAGAGCGGGAGAGGGGAGGTTTGTGTGTGGGGAGGGGCTCACCCCAACCGTTAGGCCTGTCTCCTCCACGTTGACAACCGCGTTCTCCTCTAGCCACTCCGCAAAGGCGAGACCCACGTAAAAGGCCTTGCCCTCCGTCAGGTTCACGTCCTGCCCGGGAACGCCTGCATGCAGCCACGGTGGAATCAATCCTCGCCCTTTTTGTCTCCCAGCACAATATCCCCTAGACTTGCAGAGGACTCTGGAAGCAAGTCCGCAGGGCGCACCCTTCCAGTGCCACACCACGCATGTCGCTGCCATTCTGCAGCTTCTTGAACGCCTTTGGGACGTCCGTTATGGGGCCCACCGCGCCCGCTGCCGCGACCGCCCAGCCGCCGCGGCGACCTGCGACACATGTGGGTGGGACAGCCACAGCCGTTGATGCATTTACTGGGCACACAAGTGTGCGTGTGTGCATGTGCAGCTAGCTAGTTACGTCATCGTCAGCCAGCACGGCCAGCGTGAGGCCATCATTCCGTCAGAGTGACAGCAGAACAACAGCATGCCGAGAGGCTTGGCTCACCAGGCCAGGTGGGCACAGGCGCCAGGATGCGCCCTCGGCGGTCAGCTCCGAGAAGGCGCCTGCAGGGGGTAGAAGCCGGTGAGTGGCGGATTCAGTACAGCGCCAAACCTGCACCAGTGTCTGAGCATAAACGCCGTCATCAGCTCTGACGCGTAGAGCCTGCGACTGTTATGACCTGGTCAGCACTGTAGGCCGAACGACACGATCCGGAAATAATTATTCTGCCGCCGCCGTGCAACGAAATAATTGTACTGGGCGATACAGTTGAGCGGTGTCGGAAGCCGGGCTGAGAGAACAACGTCCTCAGGGCGATCACTTGGCGCAGGAACTGCTTGCGGCAAGTTGGCCGAGTAGCGTTCGACTGCGGGGCGGGGCGCCGGGGGGGGGGGGGGGGGGGGGGGGGGCAGTGTCGGCGCCGGCCGGCGCTGTGGCGACGATGCCAACGGCTGTACACGTCAGCGCCGGTTGAGGGGAGCGGGACGGAGCGGGGAGATTAGTAGGGTTCGCGACCGCTGCGGGCAGGGCGAGGTGGCAACCATCTGCGCGGGAGAAGTGAGGGCGCCTCAGCGCCCCCTCGGCGGGCGGGCGCCACGGCGGGCGCGGCGCGTGCAGGCGCCGACACGGCGTTGGCCAGCGTCATCTTCGAGCCGATCATCTTGATGTCACGTGCTGCAGCGGACGAGGCGGATCTGGTGACGACGACGAGGATGTGGCAAGGGGTCTGGTGCGCGTCCGTCCGCAGCGCTAAGTTGATCAGTCTTCGTGGACGGGTGGGTGTGTTTGTCTTCGTTTATGATGCTGGCTTATTCGGAGGAAGATACTCGTACAGCCGTCTATCCGTCCGTCTGTCGGTGGTCGGCTATGTGGTTGAGTGCAGGAGTGGTGTTGATCACTTCTGTGCATCACGTCACGCCTAAGCGTAGTCGCTTACCTACTGTGCTGCTGCTTGCTGCTGCTGTTTTTTTTGCTGCTGCTGCCTAGTCGCTATAATCCACCGCTTATGCGACAGTCCCAGTGCCTGAAAGGGGTGCGTGGTGAGTTCGTATAGTTTCCCATGTGATCTCGAGATGCTACCAAATCATGAATACCTGTACTGCGCAACTGCTCCTACAATTAACCCCGTCTTATTAATAGTTATGTCTTATTAATAGTTGTGTCGCTATTTAATGGGCTCTTGATATTGTGTCAGCGTAGCATGCAATACATGTAATCACAGTTTATGAAATACAGATACGTTTATATCATTTTTTCACAAAATACGTTAAAAACAGTCTATAAAACAGTGACGGCCCCACACCGCATCACTGCATACCACCAGTCCACCACAACACCGCCACACATATAATAGCCCCGCACGGTGGCACGTGCGGTGCGGCTGCTCATTGTACCGGAAGCGGCGTGCCGCGACAAAGCTGCCCTGCGGAGCGCTCTTGGTCTGATCGTGATCATGTTATTACCACGAAGCGCAGCCGGATTGATCACCATCGTGTTGGCAACCTGATCAAGATGCGCGCCAACTACAAGTTGAAATGCGCAAAGCGGTTGAGGGCGCTCTCTCAGTGGGAAGAATGGCACCCCCAGCAGGTCTGGGGGTTCGACATCAGGCACCCCAATGGTGGCGATCAAGCCGCACTGGAGCCGGACCTTGAGCATGGCCTGGAGCAGGAGCCTGAGCCCGGGCCACAACTAGAGCTGCCAGCGGATGACATCCTGGATCAGCTCGATGATGAGTGTGACTACGCTGATGTTGGACACTCATGCAGAGCGGAGCATGGTTGTGTGGCAGTGATGCTGAGAGTGAGCCCGCAACGGCAAGGGATGGAGTGGAGCTAGGCGTTGGCGGTGATGGGGTGGCAAGTGATGCTATGCCCATATCGCGCCCTGGCTGCTCGGAAATGGTTTCGGAGCATTTCTGCCTAGGTGTGCGCGCGGGTGAAACTGCACGCACTCCCGCGATGGGCTGCCATAGGCGCCGCCTAGTCTTCAAACTCCACAGCTGGCAGTAGCAGCAGCAAAAGCCAACCCCAACGCATATTAATTACATTATCCTTCATTCAATCATCAGTTGTGGTTATTCGGGACACTATGATAGCGCAAGCCTACTCCACCCTTACCTGAAAAGGCTGCTGCATTTGCCAACATGGGAGGTGTAGCAAGCATCTCATGCCAGAATTATTAATCACCGCTGGCGACTCGCCCGCGAATCTGCTCCATGAGCACTTCCCGCGCGCACTTTATGACCTCGGGATGCGTGAGCGCCAGAAAGACGTCCTTGCTAGTCACGCCTTCCGCCCTGCCATCGCCGCTGCTGCCCTCGTGCTCTGATGCCCCCCCCTCATCCCGGAGCAACTGCCCCACCGCCGCTGAGAGCAAGTCCAGGCAAGCAGGTAACGGCTCTGCCTCTTCATTGGGGTTCAGCCAGCCTTGCTGCTCGTCGGACTCCGGGCTGCCACCTTCGCTGCCGGCCCCCATCAGCGCCGAGAGCACAACCTTAACCAGACCCTCACCCACCCGCTCAATGCCGTCGTCCTTGTGCGGCACCCACACGTTGACACTCACAGACGGCGTGACGCACGCCACCTGCGTGGTATTGCGCCTGCGAGTCAGGCCCAAAGGCAGGGCAGGTAGGTGGCTGCATGTGTGTAGCGGGGGAGGGGGCTGACACAAACAGACACACACACACACACACACACACACACACACACACACACACACACAGAAACAGACACACAGACACAGACACACACACAGAAACAGACACACAGACACAGACACACAGACACACACACACACACACACACACACACGCACCTGATGCCACCAGTGGTGGGGTACATGGAGCAACTCCCCAGGCTGAAGGCGCACACGGAGCCCGCCCATGGCCTGCACCTGGCGCGCGCTCATCTGAGAGTATACGGATGACTCCTCGTATGGGATGCGTGTGGGTCTCAGCGCAGAGGTAGCTTCTGCGCCGCACAGCACCCACGTTAGTCGTTTGAACCTCGAGTGGCCGGCTACCTCCGCATCACGGTGGCAGCGGCGCAGAGAAGACTGAGGAGGGAGGTGGCACCTGGCGGGAAGAGCGTCCACTCCTTCTCCCCGAATACCTGCGCCACGAGGTTGCCCCCGTAGCAGTCCTGGTGCAGCCCTGTGGCGGCGCCAGGGCTGCCCACCCACAGCACGCTCTCTGCCGGAGCAACACCGCCGCTGACAGGCCCCAGAGCTGCCCAGTTCACTGCCTCATCCCGCATCTCCAGGTGCTCCGCAAAGATCTAGCAGCAGCTCAAGCCAGGCAAGCACCATGAGAAGCAGCATTCCCGACCATATGGGAAGATACAACCCCCCCCCCCCCCCCCCTCTTGCTCTCCTACACCCCCGGCATTATCAGCGTGTCAGACATCAACCGGTCAGGCAGCAAGACTCAAACTCCAGGTTTCGAATCGGCGGCACTACCTCGTGGAAGTATTTGTAGTCAAGGTACGCAAAGAAGGCGTCGCGGTTGAGCGCGCATAGACTGTGGCAGTTGGCCCCTGTGGCAGCGTGGATGCAGCCGCCCTGTCTGCTCATCCAGTCGCAGAGCTCGGCCAGGCGGCAGCGGTGGGGGATACACTCGCTCTCGCGTGGGATACATCCCTTTGTGGAGAGGAATATGGGGGGGGGGGGGGGGGGGGGATCATAAGCGCTTCAGCCCACGCATCGATAAATCTCGGCAACTGGGAAAAGCCATCCTGCTCTGGGGTGCGCGGAACGATCAACCAAGGGAGGCGGGTAAACCTCCTGGCGCTTGCCGATACGCAGCACAACCTCCAGCTCACCACATGCCTGGGTCAGTTTTTCGGGTGTCCACGCGCGTATGGCCCAGTCATTGAAGGCGCCCTGCGTATCACGGTGGAGCAGGGGGCAGGACGTGCGCACCCATCAGCCAGCCTCAGTGCCACAGCGCGTCTTGAATGCTGCCGACCATCACAGTTTGCCGAGCAACAAATTCTGCTGTTTCCCGAGGTTGTGGCCGGCGCCCTCTGTTAGTAGGCACATCAGCGAGGTAGTACAATGTGAAATCGCGCGCAGAGCTCTCACCTCCAGCACAATCGGCGCGGTGGCTGTGGAAAGTGTGTGTCGTAGCTCGTGAGAAGCTGACCAGTGAAGGAGGGTGGGGCAAGGGCCCGTGCTGCGGTCCATCCTAAACAGCGAAGCTCCCGTCGTGTTTAAAAGCCGAACTGCCAAAGGGACTGGAGAGATTGAGTCAAATCGCGAAAGAGTAGCGAAACTTCGGCGATGGCCGCGCGGCGACATCACGTGGGGCAAGCAGGGGGAGCCATGCCCGCCACACTGCTGTCACGACGGGCTGGGCGTAGCGTAGAAGGGTTGCGACAGGGGAGAGGTGCGCGAAGGCCGTGACTGCCAACAATGCCTGCTCGCTGGCTACGAGGATAATCGCTGTGGACGTGGCGACTAGCGACAGTCACTCCTGTTGAGGATGCGCCGTCTCGTCACATATGTGAGATTTGATGAGTCGCCAGGCGGCACGCCAGGAGGCGATACTGTACGTCGTCACTGTCGATTTGTTGCTTGTTGCGTTTGTTGTGTTTGCTGGGATGATAGTATCGTCGCTGCTGGCCGTGTTGTAAGCTGCAGGTGTGGTCGCACCATCCGGACGTCAGCGGCAACCTGCTGGCCTGCTGGGCGGCGGCTGGAGACTACCAGAACTACACCCTTCCATATAAGTTCCGATATCGCCTTCTGCTGCTAGCTCATGTAAGTATATAAGTCCCAGGCCCCTTTCTCGCCGAATCCGATCTTACGAATAGTACCCTTAGTAGGGCAGCAGCTGAAATCTATGTTTTTTATGACCTGAAATCCTGTTCATAAATCCTGGATTTATGCTCAGCCTTTATCGCCACAGGGTTTAAGCAAAGCCTTTTGGCCCTAACAAGTGCCCTACACGAGTGGCACTTGCGCGCCACACTGAGCGTTTCCGGTACCCCCACAACAACGGGGGTTCGTGCCCCGCACGTCCCGCCGCGCATGCATAGACCATTGCATGGTGGGATGGCCAAGGGTGGGCCAGGAGACATGTCGGCAAAGAGGCTAGGGTATTTTTGCTTGGGGTGGGGCCATAGTGGCGTGCGCCCGTGCATCCACGATGCGGCGTACGTGATACCATCGCCAGTGCAGTGCCGCCTTGTGGTGCAGCTCTCAAACTCGCGGTATCGCTCAGTGCGTTGCGAGGAAACGTCAGAAAATTTTCATGTAAATACCAATACAAACTACGCGAGCAGGGCTACAAATTCCACAGCCGCAGCACGGTCGTCCGACGGAGGCCATTTAGGCACTTTTCGTTTTTTGAAATAATATGTCGAAATCTGACGTCCGTGTCGGCGTGTGGTCAACATGTTGGCGTGAAACTTAACACCAAGGGGATCTCAAAACCTGATACACTGTGGCGGGACAGTGTGTTTTGTTTTTCGCCCCCGGGACAGTGTGTTGTATGTACTTGTGCACAAACAACTCATACTTGGCACATTACCCTCTTGAGCGATGCCCACGGTCGCCATGCCGGATCGCCCCTTTCACAACATTATTTCCACTAGCATCGACGCATTAAGGTGCACGCCATTGCCGCCCCACTGGGCTCACCATGGCGCGCTATGAGCATGCGACCATGCACTGCTATAGAAAAGCTTTGGCCTAAGGCAAGGAGGCCGCGAGAACCCTCTCCCGTGTGCGCGTGCAACGATCACAACCGCATTTTGTCCATGATTTTGGCCATAAACCATCGTCATCGACATGTAGGGCTTGGTTTAAGTCGTGAATGACCTAATTTCAATGCCCTACGTGTATGGTGGATAGGGATCATACCAAGCTTGATGTGGTATGAGTACGGGGGCTGTGGTGCCCCACTGGCCCATGCCTATTTGTGCACACGAGTGGCGCAATTTGTGGTTTAATTCGAAGCGCCAGCGACATAAGCCCTGCTTTTGCACGAATAATGAAAGCGTTGACGGAAACGGGCCCCGAGTGGTAATATGGGGTGTATCGCGCTATCGCGGCATTCCCCCCCAACCGTACGACCATGAATAACCCGCATGCACGCGCGCACGGCCTCAGTGCAGCCGCGCATGGGCATGCATGAGGATCAAACTTGCAAACCCCCATAAACTAATGTGGAGGGGTGTAGTTATTTATTACAGCACATGCTTGAGCTCGCTGCCGCAAAAGGCGATCAGAAAATCACCCCAGAAGGCAACAGGAAACGTCCACTACGGCAAGCGCAAGGTGGAAGCAACAATGGAAGGGGGTGCGGAATGAGCACGAGCAGACGCATCCGACTTGACCATTTGCACTCCGGCACATAATGCCCGCCCAAGGTATCAATCATGCACGCAAGCAGAGACCCGATGCAGCAACCCCCCCCCCCCTCCCCCCCCGTGTGCGCGATAGGTGATGGCGGAACTCAACAGGCTGGCTGGCGACAAATTTCCGAAGGGCCTGAACGGACTAGCCACGATGGAAGCATGAATCCGGGGCGGGAGGACTGCCAAAGAAGTTGCGCACATCAAACAACACCGCGAAGATGTAGACCGCCGTCAAAGCGGATTTTCCGAGGCGGCCGCGGTCCTCAACCACAAAAGGATAGTACCGGTGAACATGTGACCTTGGCCGCAACACGTTACGGGACAGTTAATCGATGTGTGTAACAGAGCGAAACAAGAAAATGGCATGCAACTGATACGGCCGCTTTTATGTTTACTCTGTACAATATGTACGTTTTCGACGGCTCTCAACCCGGCCCCTCTGTCCGGATTCCAAGCCGTCGAGGGGCCCGCTAGGGTTGCGTCCTCGGCCCCATCATGTTCGCCGCCGTCGCTGTCCGAGTGTATGCTCGCATCGCCGCGGCTGTCCCCAGTCACTCGGTGTTGGCAGCCTTCTTTGACGACGCCAACCTGGTCGACACGGTGACGGAATTGCGCTTGCTACGTGGGTGGCCCCGTCCGCTTTTGCCACCGTTGGGTTAGGCGACACCATTTGCAAACGAAAAGCGTATTATCAGCTAGGCTCTTTGTCTCCGTTCGGCGCCCTTCTTTTTGGGCCTTTGTTGCATGGTGTTGCAGCCTCCTCGTCCGGAATCAAGGTGCTTCGTGCCCCTGTGGGCTCGGCTACTTTCGCCCGGGACCTGTTGGACAAAACGATCGAACATTTTCACCAATTTGGCTCCCGTTTTATCGGTTTGGCCGAATACTTCCACTCCCTCACCGCTACTCATTCGTTGCAAGTTTGCGGCCGCCGTTTCGGCCACCACATGCGCTCCGCGCCTCGGGGCTTTGGTCGCTCTGAGGGGTATGGCGACACTATTACGTCCTTCCTCGAAGATGCAGACGCCGCCGCGTTTTCAACGCTCGTCGACATTTGGGGTATTTGCCCCGACCCCTTGGATACGCCCTCCATGCGCACGTAGCTGTCCCTCCCGGTCCAATTTGGCGATCTCGGCATCGGCGATATCGTGATGATTATCGCAGACGCCTCCCACATCGGCGCTACGGCCATTGTGGCTGGTCAAGCAGTGACTTTCCTCCGTGCTCAACACGCCACCATGAGCAACGCCGGCGCGTTCCTTTCCGAGCCGTCCGGCGTATCCAGCCATCATAGCCTCTACCTTGTTGGGGCGTCCTCGGTTCACCATGCTTTGGCCAGCCCATCGTTGGCGCCCGATGCCAACGCCAACGTGTCGGCGCCGATGTGGGCTGTCGAGCTTCGCGCTGCTCATACCCGTGTCGTTGACGAGTGCGGAGACGGGGTGCTCGAGGATCTAGCGGGGCCGTTGGCCTCTGCCCTAAAGCTATACCCTTCCAAGCGCTTTCCCGTTGCCCGTGCCGGCTCCTCGGCCGCTGAGGCTGAGCCGGCGTATGCGATGCGCTTGGCCACCGCCCTCCAAGCTATCCCGCATTACTCGGACTTCCCCTTGCACTCCATGCGGAAAGTCTAGGAAACCTTGAGCCACCGCATCCACACGGTCCGCTTCGCAAAGCTTGCTGCGCGTATGCCTACAAGCGGCCCTGACAATAACCGCTTCCGGGGCCGCCTCTTACGCGCTGCGACGGCATTCTGGTGACTGAACCTCCAAGTGGGGGTCGCCTTACTTGGTGAAGTCCGTGAGCGTTCGTCCCATGAGTACTACGATGAGTATTCCATGTTCCGCGTTGCCGCCCATCTGGCTTTTCTGGCTTTCCGGCTTTCCGCTCATGTCCTCTCCCTGCTCGGCGAGCCCTACCGTTGTGCTTTTTGCTCCTCGGTACAAGGCATGCTGGCCCGTTTTGAGGATGCTTGCGTGGAATTCACTCCTTTGGTTCGGCGAGATTTGGGCGGTCGCGCACGCTGATCACGTGGCACGTTACTCCGGGGGCGACTTCAATCACGCCGCACACGAGTGGGCGGCACATGGCCTTTCCCACGTTTGCCACGCCGTTAGGTCCGCCCTAGGCGTGGGTGTTCAGATCCTCACGGACTCGTCGGTGCTTGTTTCCCTTCCAAAGGGCAGCGACGGCCGGGCGACCGATGTTGGGCTGTTTGGGTATGGTGGTATCCGCGGGAACACGGTTGCTGTCGATACCATCATTGCCCCTATCCTCGGCGTGTCAAGCTCGGACCCAACGACTGCATTGCGGGCCGCAAAGCGCCACAAAATCCAAAAGTATGACACCGGCGGTCCGAAACGGCGCCGGCATGCTTCGCTTTGTTCCTTTCGCCGTCTCCGAGTTCGGCTCGCTGGTCCCGCACGCTGAGGCCTTCTTGGTGGAGCTCGTGAAAGTTAGCCACACGCACCTACACTGGCAAGAAAATCGGCCAGCTCTTGTTTGCGTGGCGCCGCCGTTTCTCCTTGCTCATCAACATGGCACATGCAGACAACGTTCTTGGCGGGGTGTCGGCGGCGTGCGCGGCACGTGGTGGTGCTCTTGCGCATGCGTCGCGTCGCTCGTCAGCCCGTGTGATGGCTATGACCCGGGTCATCGGCTGCAAATGGACTCGCCGCGGCTGATAGTCTACCCCAGGGCGGTGGTCCCCATTGGTTTCATGTTTCCCTTTCGGTCTTTCTAGTCGTTCCTTGGCTTCAATGCTTCCCTTGACCCTTGGGTTCTTTGGCAGCTGTTAATGTTGACACAAGGCGGCTGCAGCTGACAGACAAGCAACAGCAGGTGAGTGTGAGTGCACAGGACGGCAACACGACCTTGCAGGTCGAGTGAGGAGCTGGTGGGAAGAACGAAGTTAATTTACAAAGGCTAGGTTTCTCCAACTTGGCTGGTGGGCATGTTTGCAACATGCCTAGCCGGTCTGTGGCATCCTGGCCACTGAAATGGCCTCTAGTAGTTACCGTTGTACCTTGGTTATGGTACGTTTGATGTAACTTTTCTAGTACTTTATGCTTTGTCGGTGTGGACATGAATGGTCAACAGTCAATTGAGCCTGTTGCCCATCTGAGCGCAATCCTAAATGTACCCAGGTGCAGTACCACTGTGGCAGCCTGTTAGAGCAGCAAGAGCAGCTACGAGTCACAGCAGTTCAGCGCTCTCATCAGCATATTAGTATCAACACCCCTCCTCGATGAACTGCATGACCTTTGATGCAAACTTGGCGAAGAGAGGGTTGCGTAGAGGCTTGGTGAACATGTCGGCGGCCATCTCCTTGGTTTCCACGTAGTGGATATTGATGTCGCCATTCTTGCATGCCTCGCGCACGAAGTGGTAGCGGATGTCCATGTGCTTGGTACGACTGGATGTCACGTCATTGGTGGCGATAGCGATGCATGCTTGATTGTCCTCTCCGATAGGGGTAGGGCCGTCAAGTGCGAGTCCCAGCCCCTGCAGCATCTGCCTGATGAACATCACCTCCTGAGTGGCGATTGCCATGGCGACGTATTCCGCCTCCGCAGTGGATAGGGTGACGATAGACTGCAACAGCGACTTGTAGCTCACTGCTCCTCCGCAGATGGTGAAGTAGAATCCGCAGGTGGCCTTGCCTTGGCTGGTCATCGTGGCGTGGTTTGAGTCAGACCATCCAGCTAGCTGCAGCACGTCGCTCCCGCCGAAGGTGATGCCTCGATCAGGGTACTTCTTGAGGTAGCGCAAAACATGTTTTGCATCTTCCATGTGTGCGCGAGTTGGGGCTGACATAGCTCTGCAAAGGCGGTTGACGGCCTCAGTGATGTCAGGCCTGGTGGCAGTGGAGGCGTACAGCAGTCCGCCGATGAGACTCCTGAAAATGCTTGGATCGTCTAGCGCAGGTGAGCCGCGAGCATCGTTGCCGACGCTGGGAATATCAGCAGGGTTGCAGTCTGTCATGTTGAAACGCTCCAGCAGGTCGGTCACATGCTTCCCTTGATGTACCTTGATGGTGCCCGCGTCTCGGTCGCGCTCCACCTTCATGCCTAGAATCCAGGTGCAGGCTCCCAGGTCCTTGATGTCGAACTCGTCAGCGAGGTTGCGCTTGAACTGAACCACCCAGGTGGTGCAGTTGCTGCAGATCAGGATGTCGTCCACGTAGATCGCCACAATGCTGAAGGTGTTGCCGGATCGGTAGATGTAGGCGCCGGGGTCGGTCTTGAGCTGAGCAAATCCCTGCCCCAGCATGTGCTCGCGCAGCTTGAGGTACCAATCGTGCGGCGCCTGCTTGAGGCCATAGACGCTCTTCTTCATGTGGTAGACCAGCTCCTCGCCGTTGGGTCCTTGCTGTTCAAACTCAGGGGCTTGTGTCATGTAGATATCCTCCTCCAGGTCTCCGTAGAGGAACGCACAGTCGATGTCGGTCTGCTCGAGCTCCATGCCGTAATGGGCTGCCAGGGAAAATATGATGCGTAGCGTGGTGAACTTCACGGTAGGTGCGAAGGTGTCGTTGTAGTCGATGCCATGCACTTGGCTGAAGCCCTTGGCCACCAGTCGCGCCTTGTAGCGTGCTAGGCTGCCGTCGGCGTTGCGCTTGGTCTTGAATACCCACTTGCACCTGACTGCCTTCCTGCCGGATGGTAGGGTCACCATTACCCACGTCTTCCTGGCTATGAGGGATCGGTATTCTACCCACATCGCCTCCAGCAAGTGTGGTGCATCTGGACCGGTCAGAGCTTTCCGTGTGCGTCTGCGGATCGCCGGGTGCCTCGCCTGCCAGATGGGCATGATCTCGATTGCTCCATGCCAGGTGGCGGGCGCTGACGGGGTTGCGGTAGTCGATGCGCGGGCGGCTTGATCGGGACAAGCCGGCAGGCTGTGGCGGTCCGCTGGACGTCGGGGCGGTTGGCACTGTAGGGCGTGCTGGACCAGGGACGGCAGGAGTAGGAGGCTGGGGAGTCACTGCTGGTGGCTGCGGGGCACCGGCTCCGGCTGGTTCGGGCGTCTCATCTCGCTTAGGCTGGGCGTTTGGGAAGAAATCTTCGTCGCTGTCGCTGGCATCACTGTCACTGTCGGGACGGCGCAGTGGACGGGATGCCCCTCCTGAGGTCGATGCCCCTCCTGAGGTAGATGCCCCTCCTGAAGTTGATGCATGCCCTTCCTGCCACATCATCCCCTCCTGTGTGGCATGCCGCCACACATCAGTGGCAGGTGAAGGGGTAGCCGGCAGGACCCAATGCTCGTTGAACGTGACGTTGCGCGTTGCCACGGTGGTGTTGGTATCAGGAAAATAGACGAGGCAGCAGTCGTCCGCATGCAAAGCGTCGTAGCCCACGAAGATGCCGAGTCGAGCAGAGGGGTCCGACTTGATGCGTTGAGCGCGCTGTTGATGAACGTACGATGGACAGCCGAACACGCGCAAATGGGAGAGATCAGGGGCGGCTGCGGCGACGATGGACATGGGTGCAGCGCCGGTGCTCCTGGGGGTGCGGTTGTGCAGGTAGGCAGCGGTAGCCATGGCAAACTGCCAGTACGGGGTAGGAAGGCCAGCATAGGCCAGCATGCAACGGCCCCAGGTCCACAAGGTGCGCCAGGTACGCTCCACTAGCCCATTCTGAAACTGGCTGTAGGGAGCAGAATACTCACGTCGCAGTGCATGAGCGTCACACTCAGCGATGAAGGCGCGACTGTGGAACACGCTGTCGTTGTCGAGACGTAGGGCACGGACGGTGTGCCCCATGCTGCGGGCGATCGCCAGGACGCGGCGCAGGCAGTCGACAGCGGCGGCGCGGGAGCGGACAAATAGAATGCAGCACCAGCTGCTGGCGTAGTCAACAGCTCCAAACACGTATGTAGGAGTTGCCTTGCAGCGATCTGTGGGGTTCTCCCATAAGTCGCAGCCCAGCATGTGGCATGGTGCATCTGGTCGAGGATGACAGGTGCGCGGTCGCGGGGCTGCAGTAGCCTTGATCATGGCGCAGGCGTGGCAGAACGGTAGACGCGTTTGCGTGGAGTACTCAACCTGCGTGCCTGCGGTGCCGCGCAGAGCGTCCATGGCGCGCTCATGGATGTGACCGAGCCTGGCATGCCACAGATACTTGGAGTCTTGCTTCACTGCAGAGACGAGGGAGATGCCCGCTGGGGGTCCAGACCGCTCAATGCGGCTGTGCAGCACGTACAGGCGGTCGACGCTCTCCACCGGGAAGACGGTATCGCCCACTTCGAGGCGGCTGCCGCGGGAGTTGATGATGATCTGGAGATGGGCATTCTGCTCCTCAGCTTGCCGGCTACTGAAGAGACGATAGATCTGGTTGTCAGAGCGGAACGCGAGATCTGGCACGTGTAACACATTGCGAAGAACGACGGTCTGAGCAGTGCCGTTGTCGTCGGGAATGGTGGTTCGCACAGTGCCGATGCCGACGGCTCGTGCACACAGTCCGTGAATCCAGCGCGGGGAAATGGGCTTGTAGTCCGCGAAGTCAGAGATGTTGGCCACCATGTGAGAGGTGGCGCCGGTGTCAAGCACCCACGACTGCGGGAACGACTTGATGCTGGGTAGCGCAACTTCTGACACACTGGCCTTAACGATGGCAAGTGCCAGCCACTTGCCGATGTTGGCATCGATGCAGGCGCCCGGCATCATGCGGCGCTGATCAAGCGAGAGACCAGGGATGTCCAATGTGTCAGCCGGGAAGCCCATGCTCAAAGCCACGATGTCCAAACAGGGGGTTTCAGGCTCGCCGTCGAGTAGAAGCATGCTTTTGCCGGGCACGGCAGGTGCGTCTGTCGTGGCGGTGGTCATGCGGTAGGCGTAACTGCCCCGGCGGGAGACGAACTTCGAGAAGAGGCCATGCTGCAGATGAGAAGGAGCGGTCCACCGTGGAGAGAAGCCATGTGTGGTAAGGAGCTCCCCAACAGACAGCGGTGCCCGCTGGGCCTGCTGATAGTGAGTGCGAAAGAAATCGATGTCACGGATGTTGCTCCATACCACTGTATCGCGTCTGGCTGTTGACCCAAGCTCGTGCGCTCGGACCAGAATTGGCGTGCCCATAGCCTCAACGATCTCATGGCAGCGCGCAGCACCGGGGACGTTCTCGAGAATGAAGTTGACGCCACCAGACTGCATCGACGCCAGACGCTTGCTTGACGACATCAATAGAACCGTACAGCCCACCAGCACGCGGGTCGGCGAGCATGAGGCGATGAGGGTTGGCGGCTGAGAACGGGGCGCAGGGCGGTGAGGCAATCACTAGGTCGACATGCCCAAGGGACGCCAGTTCGTCGTCAGTGATGGACTGGACATCAGGGTTGATGCGGCCGTAGGAGTCGTGGATGGCGCTGGCAGGGATCTGATGAGGATGGCGGGCTTGCATGCGCTCCTGCTCCACCCGGCCGGCCTTGCGCACGTGCTTGTCAGTCTCGCAGCAGATCATGTCGCCAATGGAACACCAGCTTCGGCCAGACCCTCCGCGATGGAGTGAAGGGCGCCAACACACAGTGACAAAATCCGAATCGGCTTGCCCTTGGTAAAAGCAGCAGGGTCGGCCTTGACATCAGTAACAGACGGAAGAGGCTGGAACGGCGTCGGCGAGCGGGCAAGGGCGGCGTGAGGCAATGGCGGTGTGGAGGCGATGTCCGGCAGCGTCTGGGCGGCAAACGCAACAGTATATCCACATGGATGGAAGAAGGGAACGGTCTTGGTAGGAGTGAGGTAGGCCGGGTAGCACACACCCGGGCGATGAGACGCAGTGAGGCGCCAGTGGAACGCGCGCTCCAGAGCGTCATGCTCGCACTCGCTGTCACTGTCGCCATTGCCGTCATCACCATGGACATCCACATCGCTGGCGGTATCGCAGAGGTTGTCGACAGCAGTCATCATGATCAGTTGATCAATGGCATCCGGTGTAGACGGAGGGACGGCGTCCGGGTAGTCAGCGGCATCATGTGTGGGAGGTCGCTCCTGTGGCGGGCTCCAGTCACACGGTGTGCAGCTGCCGCCAGACGAGCTGTCAGTCACCGCGCCTGGCATGCTGTTGTCGCTCGAGGCATCGTAATCACCTTCGCTGATGCGTAGGAAGGCGCATGCAGCCTGGCGCGCCGCATGGTTGCGGCGGCGCACAGCATGGTTGCGGCGGCGGCGCAGATGGCGGTTGCGGCGATGAGGTGACTTGGGCTCGGCGTCAGGATCCTCAGCGGACGCCTCCAGCGCGTCAGGCTCCGCGGCAGGCTCGCCTGACTCCTCGGGCTCCTTAGACTCATGACACGCCGCAGCAGACTCCACTGGCTCCGCGGGCGCCTTAGACTCATCAGTCTCCTGCTCAGCACCCATGGCAGGCTCCGCAAGTGGCATGATGGATGTAACCACCACATCAGCCTCGGGGAGCATGGGACGCTTGCCATCCGCAATATCCGCCCGGAGCTTGTAGCACTCCTCGCGCAGGTGAGAGCGGCTCCAACAGAAGGTGCAATGGGTGATCACGTTGAAGTCGGTGGTGACGGGCGCCAGACGTTCTGCTGATGTGGGGCAGCTGGGCAGGTTGAGGTGAGAGGTCGCCACAAAAGCAAATTCCTTGGCCACGTGGGCATGCTCCTTGTCGCCAGCGGCGTCAGGGCGGCCGCGGCCGTCTCCTGCAGGTGGGTTGCGATCAGGGTGAACACGGCCCGCGGCCTTGTCCCGGGCGTAGCTTCGGCAGTCACGCTTCGGGTGGCCAGGGATGCCACAGTAATAGCAGCGGCGCTTGTTGACGCCGGGACGGTCTGACGGCTGCGTAGACGAGTGGCCAGCGCCGCCGGACGCCAAGGAAGACAGCATGGCGGCGAGCTTGGACATGGTTGCATCTTCAGCGCCGGGCTGAGGAGGAGAGAGCTCCTCTTTGAGTCTTGCGACCAGGGCAGTGAGATCAGCCTCACTCAATTTGCCATCCTTCACGGCGCTCGGCTGCGACGGGGGCGGCGCGGCCAGGAATGCTGCAGCAGTTGACTCGGCGGCAGGCGCACGGGAGGTGAGACGGACAGCCTTCGCTGCCTCAAGGAAGGTGTCAGGCCTGCTGCGAAGGAGGTGGTCGTACTCAGACTTGAAGTCAGGTTGACGCAGACCATCACGGAAGTGGTTGATCAGCTTGGCGTCAGTGACAATCGTGCCGGCTCTGTCAAGCATCAGGCGGGCAAGCATCAGGCGGGCGATGAACGATTCGAGGTCCTCGTGAGGAGATTGCTTGGTAGACAGGGAGCCCTCAAGGGTGGAGATGTAGGTCTCAGGTGGCGGAGCAAAAGCGGCCTTGAGGGCTTGCAGGGCGTGGTAGCCCTTACGGGTGTTGTAACGGTAGCTGACGTCCAGGAGGTGAGTCGCCGCGGTCCTGCCAGGAAGCAGGTTGAGCAGCAGGCGGAAGACTTGGGCGTGGCAGTCCTCAGAGGTTGTGGTGTCATCAGCGACAAAGATATTAGAATACCCCTCCTCGCTGGTGAGACGACTCTCAAGCTGAAACTGCCAAAGCAGCCATGAGGCAGCATCAAAATCACCAGGACGAGCAAAGGACTCATAGTCCTTGGTCTTCAAGCGCGCATGGGACATGGTAGCAAGGATTCCCACGAGGGGTGACGGAGGACGCCAGAGGACGACGAGGATGAGACGAGCGGAGAAACCCAGAGGTTGAGAAACCTAGGTGGAAGCGAAGACGAAAACAACGATGAGTGGCGCAGGGACATGCGCGATCAGGCCCATAACCTGTTAATGTTGACACAAGGCGGCTGCAGCTGACAGACAAGCAGCAGCAGGTGAGTGTGAGTGCACAGGACGGCAACACGACCTTGCAGGTCGAGTGAGGAGCTAGTGGGAAGAACGAAGTTAATTTACAAAGGCTAGGTTTCTCCAACTTGGCTGGTGGGCATGTTTGCAACATGCCTAGCCGGTCTGTGGCATCCTGGCCACTGAAATGGCCTCTAGTAGTTACCGTTGTACCTTGGTTATGGTACGTTTGATGTAACTTTTCTAGTACTTTATGCTTTGTTGGTGTGGACATGAATGGTCAACAGTCACTTGAGCCTGTTGCCCATCTGAGCGCAATCCTAAATGTACCCAGGTGCAGTACCACTGTGGCAACCTGTTAGAGCAGCAAGAGCAGCTACGAGTCACCGCAGTTCAGCGCTCTCATCAGCATATTAGTATCAACAGCAGCTGGGCGACTTCCTGGTTCCCTTGGTTCTTCCTTGGTTCTTGGCTCCCTGGCCTCCTGCTTGACTCTTGGTTTCAGGTTTATGTGTCTCTTTCGCTTGCAAGCTTTCACAGTTGCTTTTAGTTGTGTTTGTAGTGCGCACATGTTAAAAGCAATGATGCGTGTTTTTTATGTCTACTCGTGGTGCACACGAACGGGTGCAGCGACGGGTCAACTGGTAACCCGTACCACTTAGTTGCACATGTAGCAAGAAAAACGGTTATACCAGGAAAGGAGTAAACCCCATAATATACTAGCTTAGGTCATAATGAATCTCATGTGATAGCGATGAGCTACGTAGATATATATACTAATCGCCCTACCGTTATGTGCTGCGTTATTTGTTCTCGTTTGGGATAGACTGAGGGAAGTACTACAGCTTCTGCAGTTCTGCACCAGAGAGTAGTATATACAGGTATCGGTACAGGGTATCCGATCATCACTGACCAGCATGCGGGCCGCCAAGCCAGCAGCATGTCCATCCCTTCAGTAACACCGCCTGCATAGACCATCTGTTGGATATCCCCCTGTGCATCAAGGAGCATGTGGTTAGACTGCTTGGTGTTAAGAAACTCTCCCTTGTTTCCGCAGGGCATCGAGAGCTGAATGGTATCACCGGGAGCAAACGTACGCCCGTTGATTGGTGGAAGGTTATGCCGGCATTTCATGTGGCGCTTTCTGCGCGCGGCTTGGCTGCGTACACGAAAGAGTCAGAAAGTCCGCTCATGTTTTTAATTCAAGACCACAATTTTTTTTCGGCGTCCTTTTCGAGCGGAGACCCCGCCCTCGTATGGATTTGTAGGCATCCTTTACAGCGCCCGCACCGGGTACCAAATATTAACAGGCACCGACAGACACAGCATGCGGGCTGGCGGGGTGGAAGAAAGCTGCGAACGCTGCTGCGAACGCGAACGCTGCTGCCGCGAAGACGATTATTGCACCAGCCAATTTACGATGGCGCGAACAATAAGTCGCCACTGCCGGGAATATATGTATGTGGCGCCAAATGTGTTGTCCGCTACAACTTGACTCATAAGCAAGTACCAATATATTCCCCTTCCGATGTCACAATCTTTCCGCAGTTGACAGCTCAATACACCCTCACACAGTTCCTCGCTGGTCTGTGTTCTCGACTCCCCAGACTTGCGCTATCGTGTTCTCCGACTGAATGGCTTCCTCCACTACTCCGCCCGTCTTCAACTTGGACGTAATCCCTCGCGTGGCGGCGCCCGAATTCAATATCGAGGAGACGAGCACCTCTGACGAGATCTCGGGCAACCTGAAGAACGAGAAGGAGGAGAATCTGAAGCTCGGTCTGACGGAGGACCGCGTGCTCACCATCGTGGGAGAGCAGAGCATCGCCGTCGAGAAGAAGGATGGGACAAAAGAAGAGAAGGTTCTGTACCAGCGAGCTGTGCCTCTGCCGCCCCACGCAGACGAGCACGGCATTTCTGAGGAGTTGACACATTTCATGCAGCTGAAGGTCGTAATGCCGAAGCGGCAAATGCAATCTGCTCCCAGCCGGGCGGTTGGTGCATACTGAGCTTATTATATCAAACTTGGGGATATAACAAAGTTACGATTAAACACCGCGACTGATCGCAGCTGAGCATGTCTAAATTAAAAACACGTAGAGGTGCTTCTTCTGATAAGCTGTGAGTTACCGACCTGTAACTTTCACACAATTCTTTCCTACAAGTCAGGGTACCAACATTCCAACAGCGGCAACGAGCATGCATTCTTGTCATACATCTGGTAACAACAGTGAAATGCCAATGTGTTCGATTATGTGGATGATATCCCAGTCTGCGCTCTTGCTGCAAGTGCTAAATCTTTTGAGAGCCTATAGTTATGATCCCATCATGCATCCATTATAGTTTCACAGCAGATACGTGATATGACGCAGTAAAAGTCCGCGCCGCTAGCGTTGGATTTGCCCCGCGTCATTGGTCAACGTCCTGTGGTCTGAGTGCTGTATGGGTTGAGGCAGCTAGCGCGACACGGAAACAATACCGGTAGCCGAGGAGTGAGGGGCTCGCAATAATAACAAGGGAGAGCACTCGTGAGGAAAAGTCGAGATTTGATATGTGGCATATGGAGCAGGAGCCAGCACCGGTACAGGCATCTGTATTACACATCTGACATTGAGCCATTGCAGTTGAGCACTTGCAAAGGCAATAATTTCGTTGCGAATCCACAGAGTACCCATCATGTCATGGCTATGAAATTGCACTCACAGCACTGCTTGCCACCGTTCCAAAGTTAAATCAAGCTACAGCCCCTGCTACAACTCTAATCTCTGCTATTTCAGGGGGTAATTCGCAATCGCTGCCAGCAAGCCATTGGAACTCAAGTGGTTGTTCATCACACGCCACTCCTGGAATATGACGAGATAGAAATGCGTGACCAAGGCGACGATTCAGATCATGCAAGAGGGCTGGCTGTGGGCCTTTCGCCATGCCCACCGCGGCGAGCAGCCGAGACAGCAGCAGTGGGAAGTCACTCTGCGACATGTGGCCTGCAGCGGCAAGCGTCACCATGGCAGAGCGCGGAAAGGCTTCCATCTTCTCGATATTTGACTTCCATTGGAACTTCTACAAGGGGAGGGGACGAAGTGTCTGATGAGTCAGGCATGTGCTTTGGCAGGCTGCTGCCCTCCTGCGGAAAGCTATCTCTCCCTGATTAAGTGTCCAGGGCCTCATGACTCACCTCATTGTTGACAAAGAGAATCGGGGGGCACGCGCCGTTGCGGGCTGCGTCAAGCTCCGCAGTTGAGAAGGCATACAGCCAGGCGTCCAGCGCAATCACAGCAGCATACTGCCCTGGCGACGCCTGGTCAACAATGGAGAATAAGCGCAGTATAGTTATTGTCCAACCCAACAAGCAGCTCAACTCTCTTAAGTATTATGTGATTGGCGCAGGTGTAGAACTATATGTTATGTAGGTACGCATTATAATATCATTTATATACATTGAATACATACATATATACATATATACATACATACATATATATAGAGATATAAATATATATGTACAGATATGCATTTATAACATATATGTAAAACATATATGTAGGTATATGCATGTGCGTATGAGTATGTGTGTGCAGCCATCAATCAAACACCCACAGATAGTGCCATCTTGCAGGTGATTGGTCACGCAAACACGCTGCGCATGCGGATGACAGCCTTACCCGCAGCGTTGTTGCCAGAGCGGTGGCGGCCCCGAAGGAGTGGCCCATCAGTGCCGTGCGCTTGAGATCAAGGCGTCCTGCAAAGGTGGTTGCATGAGCAAACCGCGTGCCACCTGCGCCAAGCCAGGAACGTGCATGTCACTGCCATTTGCAACATTTTTCGCCCTAGCACTGAATCACGACACTGTACACCTTCATCAAAGGCTTGAAATAAACCGGGGTGTTATCATGCAAATGGGTAAGAAAGACCTGGGTGGGCACCTATGGCGCCATGATGCACCGGTAGCTGCCCGATGTAATAGGGTTTGCATGTCCAAAGAAATCAATTATTATTTTGCAACATTGAGTTGGAATTTTCTCGCAGATTTCGATATGTCTTTTGATAGATATAAATACTTGCCTTATCACGAAAGATACAAACAATAGTAATTAGCTGACTCACAGCGGCAGTATGTCTGGAAACAAGGACTCACCCTTCGTGCTGTTCAGTGGGGAGCAACACTTGACGCTCTTGCCTGCAGCTAGCGCACTAAGCACATTTCGCGCTGCCTCCACCTCCGCCACACGCTGCGCAAGTTGAGCGCGGCGGAAGGCCATGCTGCCATCTGCAGCCTCGCTCTCCTTGGTAATGGGTGTATGTGGCACCTCATCGCCGCGGTCGAAGGTTACACACGCGCTGCCGTCGCGATGCTCCACCGCCGCGACAACAAATCCCCGGCTCGCGTAGTCGGTGCACAGGCTGGAGTAGGTGGTGCGCATGCCAGCTAGCCCATGGCTGAAGATCATGACGGGGAATAGTGCGGCAGCCTCGCGTGTGGTGGCAGCGCCCCCGTCTGCTAGCGGGTTGCTAGCAGCTGCATAGCCAGCCAGCGGACGGTTAACAGCACACGGCTTGCGCGCCCAGCCTGCGCTCAGCATAATCAAGGGCACAGACAGAACGGAGGGAAGCTTCGCGTAGTCGCCATAGCCCTTGGCGTAGCGCCATGATGGCAGCCATGCTGCCTCTGTTGGTAGTGATGACCCGCTAGGATCGCAGGGGTAGTAAAGGCGGATGATGGTGCCATTTTCCACCTCTGGCTCTAGATCTGCAATCGCCACCTGCACATGCGAAATCCCGGTGATCAGAAGTGATCTTCAGGTCAACATCGCCCGTCCCAACAAGCAAGGCACTCGGGGTCTCATGTTGCAACACGAGCGACGTGTAGTCCAGCGCATGTTGAAAACCTTTCCATTGACAGGACCATACCTTATGCGGACCGCTGGGCTTCAAGAACTTCGTGCCAGGCACGAAATCAAGTTCCTTCGAAGCATGTGCCGGCTTCCCCGGCGACCCAGCAGTCGCAACGCTGCTATCACTGCGGGTTTGAGAGCTGTCTTGCTGCACGGGTGCAGACGCCTCAGCTCGCATCTTCGCCGCCGTCGACAACGATTGTTGACGATGTGATCGCCGCCGATACCTGCAGTCAGAACCTCCGACGCCCTGCGGTGCTCCGTGGTGGGGTATTGCAAATCGCGTGCTTTCTACTTGCAGGGGTGATAGTCCAAACGGCGAGGGTGCCGCCGCCACTGCGCTGGCTGCCGTTGCTGCGATGGCACCGGACGTAATCCCACTAGAACGCCGATAATTCCAAACACTTGCGGAGATCGGGGCTGCTCCACGGATGATTCTTGCACAAGATTGCAGGGTGGTATTATTATGGGTTGGCAATCGCGAGCGTTCTGCCCCCGGAAGAGTGCCACTGACGACGAAAGCTGGCACTGCTGCTGCGCACACAGGAAGCTGCTGCCGCCCGCCTTGGATCGCCGTCAGCATATGGCGGATAGAGTCGCAAACCGGCAGGCTTATCACAGAACCCCTGCAGAGCAGCAGATTGCATGGTAAGCAGCTGCGTCGCTTGCACTAGAGCCTCAGGAGGAAATGGAAGGCTCGCGCCCAGAGGCGGGTGAGATGACAAAGAAGTGAAATGGATGAATTGCTGCTGGGTCAGACCAGTGGACTGTCACTGTCGCGACACGGCGCTCGAGCCGCAAGCAGCTATAGCACCTAGTATGACGTGTTGGTCTGTCAATCTTTGTTGCAGCTCGAACAGCGCGCGTTGCGGTCGAGTGCGTAAGAGCGTGTACCCTTAGTTTTGCTAGAGGGCGTGGCAGTATCGCGGTGGGTTGATTTTTCGTCGGCATCAATTCGAGCGGTGGACAACGACTGCCGCAAAGCCTGAGCAGCAAACAGGAAGGTCATCCTGATGTATCGCGTCATCATCAGCAGCAGCATATCATGCGCAGTGGCGCTGCAGGGGCCGCCGCCGCCTATATTATATGGGTTCCAGTACCGTACCAGTACCAGTACCAGTATCATCAAGTGTATTATATTGCTTTTTTTGCTTTTTTTTTAAAGTAGTAGTAGGTGGATTTGCTAGTGATCATTTTGTATTTCACACCAGCATGTATTAGGGATTAGCGACAATTGCTGGCGATATCTGTACTGTGAGAAAGCTGCTGGCGGCGCGCGAGCTGCGGCCGACCTGTCCGGCCCTCGCATATTGTTCGCCATTGTCACGGGGACCATATACGAGTACGTGAGATACCCGTGCTTGTTTACTACCCAGTGCAGGTCGCGTCGTACGGGTTGACATATATATGTACATGTGTATGTGGGTACCAGGTACCCTGTATGCATTTATGTGTATGTCTATGGACCCATACATTATGTAGCGGATACGCTACCTATCGACCATATACCGGTAGTTACTGCTTCCACCCCGCAGTCGCTGTAGAGGACCTTTCTGATTGCCCTTTTATTTTAGTGATTTCCGATATCGCCTTCTGCTGCTAGCTCATGTAAATAATATACCGGTTGAACCTGTACCGCGGCGCCGCCGAATCGCTATCCTGCATTATGAGCTGCTTGCTTGCTGCTTGCTGCTGTACCGGTAACTACTGCACTTGATGCCCGCATTATTTATTTATTGATGCTGGGCTGCTGCCAGTATGCGTAATGTTTCCGGCTTCTTATCACTATTTTATCGTTTCCATGCTGGGTGAACTACACACAAAACAGCACCAGTTGCTGTGGATGCTTTTTAGCAACAGTGGTGCAACCCTTGCAGCGTCTCTAAGATGGCCGTTTAAGCAGCGATCCAATAACAGAAAGTCCCGGGTAGGTGACGTTCCGTGATAGTCATCAAGCAGATTGCCGAAACATTCCACAAGACGAATTGACGGAATTTCCGACACTGATGGATCACCGTCTACAACACTACCATCAAAATACCCGGCACTGACCACGAAAGGTCTGCCCTATCCGTCTGGGCGTCGGCCCATTCGGGTAATGCGAGTTGGGGCATACCCCATCCTGCGCAGACTGTTCCCGTATACATGCGATGACGCGGATACCGAATTCCCGATTGATTAGCTCATACGCCACTTAGCAACGTCAGATATACTGGTGGGAGGCATAATGGCCAAATGCTGCCAAAATCCATAAATTAATGCAAGCGGGCCATTTTGCAATCCAGTGCGCGGTGCGTGTTGTGTCTTGTGGACGTTGGCCAAATGGAGCGACAGAAAAAAGGATCTTCAAAACCATCGTCACAAGATTGGCTTTGCTGGCCTGGATTGGAGGTGTAGCAAGCAGCGTGGCGCCGAGTTTTTGTTGTTTCCACGCCAAGGATTATGCACCTGTACATCCGTACACAATGTCGGGAGAAAATACCACAACATTTCACCGAGACGCCAATCCTGTAGGTCTATCTAGCTTCAATCTATGACATGCCGTAGAAGTGAATATGGAAAGAGATGGGCAGAGGGGGGGGGGGGGGGGGGGGGGGCATTCAGCCCCTACTGATTTCAATTGCAATTTTTGTGTACATGTAGTCGCTGTTGTGTGGAGAGCGCCTGGGTGTGATTAGATGGCGATGCCGCAGTGTGTGGCTGCACATGCTGGGTGCGCTGGACTGTGGTCAATCTCCACTTAGCGGCTGCGGGAGGTGTACGGGTTCTTCTGGCGCGAGAACTGCGGCAACTTGGAAGTGGTCGGGAGCAGCGCCATGCAGCGCGCCAGCTTGATGGCGCGCATCAGCTTGCGGTGCGTCGACTTCTTCAGCCTCGTGCGGCGCCTCGGCAGCAGCTGCCCCATGTCCGTCACGTGCGCGCTCAAGAACTCCTGGTTCTTGAAGTCGATCATCTCGCGCACCTCCGCGTCCACCGGCCGCTGGTGCTGAGCCCGCCACTCGACGCGCTGCCCATCGCTGTCGAGCTTGCGGAAAGGGTTGAGGTCCTCCGGCTCATACAGCTGGCCTGGAAGCGGAGGGGCATGGGGGGGGGGGGGGGGGGGGGGGGGGGGGGCAAGGCAGTAAGGAGACCCGTTTCGTCTTCATATGCCAGTATCAGTGATATCCAGGCACAGCCATAATGGCCAACAAGTAGTGGCTGCGGTTGGAAGTTCCCGCCAGGCATCTGGCAGATGGGGAACATTGAGAACATTGAGGAGAACATGGGGGTCCAGGGTTTGGGGGGAGGGGGAGTGAGGAGCTGCTGGGTGCCACCCGAATTCCCACAGTATTTCAGATCGTATTTAGGATACATGAACACTGGGAAAGGGCGAGACGATGCTGCAGAATCGTGTCAGCAGGTCAGGCATGCGGTACGCTCATGCAGGTCGGCCGACCTCGCGATAGCCACGGCATAGGTTTTGCTGTGTCCTCCACCCTATGTGTCATGCGTGGCCGTTGCCGCTGCCACAGTGCCGATACTGCGCGCACCGCCCTCTATGCGCTGGCTACCATTCTTGACCCGTCCTTGGTGCAGGCCCACCCGGATTTAGTAGTAACTACGTTTGTGGTTGCCCCCCGGAACAGCGACCCCCATACTCCCAACCACTATTTCAAGGGAGACGGCCCGCCGCAGCAGAGTGTCCAGGCATTGCTGTGGATGGATTTGCCAGCTGCGAAGGGAAGCTAGTGCATTGTGTGTGTAACTGCGCCGAGCCCCCCCCCCACCCCCCCCCCCCCCGCCCGGCATGCGCTCCGTGCACATTCACATCTCATCATGGGGTGCCAAGGCTTGGGGGGCATGACTCACCGGGGTAGAACACACGGAATGGGCTGATCCGTGGCGGTGAGGGTGGCATGGGCGTGGGCACCTCGCTGCCCTCTGGAACCTCCGCCTCGCCGCCCACCTCTAGCGGCGCCACTATGCCGCTGCGGCTGATCTTGCCCAGCTGGGCATAGCCCCGAACCAAGTCAGCAAAGCCATCCTCTGTGCCCACCACCGCCGGGCCGGCATCCGCAGGCTTTGGCATCTGGCGAACCGCAGACTGGACCTCGGGCGCCTCCGCTGCTGCATTTCCGCCACCTGACGCGGCGGTGTCCTTCTCCATCTCCCCCAGCCGCGTCTCCACCCAGTTGCGCCATCGGCTGGGGGCTCCGGCCCCCGGGGCCGCCTTGTCTGCCTCCCCTTCGCCCGCCGGTGGCTTGTCCTCGCCTGGAGACGGTTTGGCCTCGTCCGAAAAGGCGGCCCGGTTCGCAGTCAGACCACCCCGGGTGCACCCTAGGCGGAACAGCGCTCCAGGCAGCGCGGAGGGGGAGGAGACGTTGGATGCCTCCAGCGCGAGCAGGTGGCGGCTGGCCATGCCCAACCGGGCGGTCGCCAGCCCGCGGGCTGTCATCAGACTGGCGGCGACCCAAGACGCCATAACGCGGGGTGGGGATATACGAGGGTAGCGCCCGTAGTGACACCCGGTTTTGGCCCCGCGCTCCAGAGGAGGATGGGGCAGGCGGTAAAAGGAGGCGGACAGCAGTAGGTTGGGACCATCCCTAGTCCTCAGGTAGGACCGTCTTGATCCAGTGTATCGTTGGCGGCCGACTGCTGGTAACGAATTTAAATAACAGCTGCGCGCAGGCGCGCGCAGCGGCCGGCGGAGCAGCGCCCCCCCCCCCCCCCCCCCTAGTCCCCATACGGTACCCGTAAGATGAATAATAGTAGTGTGCAAAAAATACAAAAAATTATCCCCTATGTTTAGAGTAATATAAACTAAGATATTGCTGGAGCTCATGTTTTGGCAATTTTGACTCGCTAACACATCGGCGATGGCAGCCAAAGGGCTTTGTTATTATAGTGCATGTTGCACCCCATATCGACGTCTACTCGCTACATGCGTACATCAGTCAAGAATAATCATATAAATATAGCATCATCAGCAGGGGGTGCTAGGGGTTCTTGGGGTGTTGCTTGAACCTGCTCTGCTAGCATGTCGTTAGCCTCTACATCAATCAGCGCATCCTCAACCATGTTCAACACACCATTTTCGTAGTTCTACAGCAAGCGCACGTGCACATAGCAATACTACAACTTCACCACATTCTGATGTTTGAGAGAAGCGCGGGTCTTGGTGGCCACACATATGTGGCTGGGCGATATTCGTGCGCTCCACATTGGCAGTCATAGGGGTAGTGATTGTCAGATTGTTACACAATGCTAGAACTACAACACTTCTGCGTGCTGCTACTTGCTACTTTACTGACTATGGGCAACTATGCCTCATCTTTACCTTTAAGCACTTTGGCCGATGGCCCAAATATGCCTCATTTGTCCGCAGTCTACTCTCCTAAGGGGGTGGAGAATCTCCTCAGCTGGCCTCACAGCAAAATTGCGTGACTCGACGAGTATAGAACAAGATATGGCTGCCGGTATCTATTTGTCCATTGCATGATGGGAGTCATTAC
Organism: Tetraselmis striata; assembly: GCA_006384855.1. Classification (NCBI taxonomy): domain Eukaryota; kingdom Viridiplantae; phylum Chlorophyta; class Chlorodendrophyceae; order Chlorodendrales; family Chlorodendraceae; genus Tetraselmis; species Tetraselmis striata. Next base: position 79,125 of record VCJN01000865.1, read on the forward strand.
GGAGGCCGGTGGCCCGGTGGCCTCGTCCACGCCCGCGGCATGTTGAGGTACGGCAGGAAGGCCGCCACAAGTGCTGCAGTTGTACTTGCCGGGTGCGGGTAATCGGGAACGATGCCACCCGCCAGGTGGGCTTCCCAATTCTTGCAGCCTCCCTCAGTCTGCGCATATTGGTCGCCGTGTCATGGGGGTGGTTCATGTACAAGTAGCGGGACAGCATGGCCGTAGTTGAGAGCGCCATTGCCGTGAACATCTTGAACCGGTCGACGAAGGCTTCTCGCTTGGGGTTCCCTAGTGTTGGGTCCTTCGCGATGCACACTTCCGAGGTGCGGTACAGCTGAGCCCACGCCGCGGCGAGCCATGTCCCGTCGACTTCGCTAAACAAGTCTCCATCAGAAACCGGGGTATCCTCCGGCGCGTCTAAGATGAAGAACTTCCAGCCCCGGAGAGCCCCTGCCCCAACGGTGAGGATGCTCGGCCATGTTTGTTCCTTGTCGAGTGAGGTATACATGTTGGTGCCCCTCCTGCGGGTTGGAACCCAGCCCGGCACGAGATGATGGATGCACCCCCTCCCGACCACAACTTACACTTCTCGCGGTAACATGTACGACATGTCGCGATCCGAATACGGTACGACTAATATATCCGCGCCGGGATCCGCGGGATCCGCGTCGCGCCGCCCGAAGTACCCGCCCGGCACTGCTGGCGGCGAATCATGCATCCACTAGCACGCCCCCGTACAGCCCACCAAATCCCGCCCACCGCCCCGTAGTCCCACTTCCTGCCCCCTTCGAGGACACAAGGCGATCACGGCTGGCTCGGGGCGCGTGTATGTCCCGGGACGGTGGCCGCGAGGTCCATCCACACTCGCGACTGCGGCCCGATTGACCACCTTCATCAGGGATTCGCGGTTTGCTGACACCATACGCCCTTAGGGCCAACACCGCTCGGATAGAAAGGCAGTTTAGTTAGAATAGAAGGCATAAATAATGTACGTTTTCCCCTAGCTGGCCCGACGGATCCAATCATCATGAATAAGGATGACGAGGACGTAACATCGGAAACTCAACTGTCCACATCAATAATGAAAGCTCACATGTCCATAATAGATTCCGGTTTCCAAATAGGCATCAACGGCTCGAAGGCTCAGATAACAATGTAAGGATCAAAAACAAAATCCGGATAAATATTAGACTCGCCACGGATCACGCAGAAGAAGCGTCATCACAGATCACACAAAAGATCCCCCATCCCCCGACCAAATTATCTAGAGGGTGTGGCAGATGGCATCGAATGTCACATCGGCAATAATATAATGTATGTCGGGCAAGAACATATTCATATACACATGCGACATCGGTTTGAATGCACTCACATGTCTCAAAGATCACACAACACCATATCACTGGACAGAGGTCACCGACGCAAATACACGGCACACAAATCAACATGTTGCGTGAAATGTCCCCAACTGAGATCACAGGACAGGTTCAATGGAAAATCTTTCAATACAAAAAGCAGACGGGCAGTCACATTTAATGATCCATAAGGGGACAGATTCACAAGGTACCCCTATCATGCATACATATATGTATATATATCAATGCAACGATCACGATACCCATCTGTGAGGTTCAAAGGTTTAAAAGACCCGATTTGAAGAGGCCCAAGGTTTCACACAAAACTCAACAAAACTCAACTATCCAGCCCGATAATAAAGATCCATACCATAAAGATCCAGCTCGCAAAAGATTCCGAATAGGCATCAACGGATCACATGCTCAAATAAAAACTCGCGTAAATCCAGACCCTCCCAAACATGAAAGATTCAGATGAGTATTAAAGACTCATCGCGGATCACACAAAAACATTCCAAGATCTCAGAGATCATGATCAATGATAGATACTAAAGACTCACACATCGCGCAAAAGATCCACAAAAGACTGTAGAACTAGCCGGATCTGACTGCTTACCCGCCCTATCAATAATTGCCGATCTAGATCAACGATAATCGATAAAGCCTCATATTTAGATCCGAATAACTTCCTTAGTTGGAATAACTCAAAAACCCCCCAAAAACCCCGAAACATTGCAATATCAGTGTGCTACTCATTTTTCACTGCTAAATACGAATATGCACTAATTACGCCATTGGACTCGCCGCATTTAAAACCGGCAACAAAAATGGGCAAATAATAAGATTACAAGGATCAAAAGATGAAATAAACTAAAAAGTTCAACAGATTAATATCAATAATAAAGACTCACAGATCCAAAATAAAGACTGGGGTGTTCGGGTCGCGAGCCGGGCCGCCGTAGCCGCTGCCGGCACCCGCAAGCAGCATGCCGGCTGCCGCGTGCGTGGCGGTTCCGGCCGAAGCCGGATGTAAATAATTTATTCCGCCCGCCCACTGCCGCGCGCCTCGCTGCACACTGCCGCGCGCCCGCTCACTAGCACTGCCGTGCGTGCGCTATCGCGGATTAGGCTGGAGCGCAGCGAGCAGAGATTGTCAGGCTTCTAGAGGCAGATGCAAAAATAGTCCTACGCGGATATAGCATTGTGATGATGAGTGATATATATGCGCCTGATGCAGTTTATTACGAGTATATCACGGAATGATACAAACGAAGTGAGTGTCATACTACTACTAAGATTACATGGTATTACATGGTATTACAATATAATTACGAAGTGGTGCGGGGGCCTAGTGGCTCCGGCGGACAACACAACACAACGGGGCGACACTGCAACATGCATGGATGAGTGCAGTGCACGCACGCGGGAGCGTGTCGTCCGGAAGCTATCAAGGATGTATAGGGTAGTTGCTATTGAATATTGCTACTATTCGGTATTCTATTCGCGCCAGATTCCGACCATTGTTCCAATTTTTGCACATATTGCACACATCGGTCAGACGAAGATGACCCCCGTGTACAATTGAGGGGGGCTGTTGGAATCTGCCCGATACCCTAGCATCGGCCGATACCTTAGCACCGGCCGGACACATGTCCCGCGCGCCTTGGCGCGCGCGTGCCTGTCTCCCGGCCCGCCGGGCGCTCTGCTTTCACTCTCGTCCTGTCCACAGTCCCCGTAGTTCGAGCCCGGCTCGTTGCTCCCACGTACTGTATGATGCTCCGAGTACTTCCAGCACTCACCATCACCTCCGCGATTGAGCCGTTTAAGTTGCACGCATATGATTGCGTTGGTGCAGACTGAAAAAGTGATGCATGTGCAAGTTCTCGAGTGCCCATTTCCTAGCATTGTTATGTACTGGACATGACCGACAAAAAAAGTGCAGGGGTGGGACAAATTTGGGAGGGTCATTCCCTTATAGAAAACAACATTAAATCGGACCGGGAGTTATAGAAGACTTGAATGTTTATCCTTTCATATACGTCTGCTAAGGTGAATACTTATCCTTGTACTCATCTACACAACGACACTAGCTATCTACTCCGACCAGAAACGCGCCGGGGGCCAGGGGGAGTGTGCAGCGCTGCTGGTACCAATGTACCAACTTTCGGACCTAGGTGCATCCGGATAACCGGTAAGGATTACTTATGCTGTTTGTACGGGTTACGTGTTCCCATCTGCGGATGATGGATGCCTGCTGTATATGACATGGGCATGCAGACGTGGCACCAGTAGCGGCATGTCGTCACGTACTCACGTACTGGCATGGCTTACGGAAGCATAGCGACTACCTATAAGTACAAGGATTACTTACTCTCCCGGGAAAACACATAATAAATTTAAAGCATCGGCTACAGGGTACAGGTGCAATCGGCGATCAGGAATATACCCTACCGCGTGCGGTACTACGAGTACCGGTAGCAGGACGGGTGGTTATTGTGTGCGCGCGGCATCGAATTATTTGACGCCGCATGTACTATCATGTAGTATTACCTGTAACCCAGTATTGATAATAATAATAATTACATGAGCTAGCAGCAGAAGGCGATATCGGAAATCACCAAAATAAAAGGCAATCAGAAAGGTCCTCTAGAAAGCTACAGCGACTGCGGGGTACCCAGTATTCGAACGAGTACTCACAGACCGTACCTGGGCGGTTTTTTCCCCGCCCCCGGGACAGGACTGGCACCAGTGAAACCCTTGCAGCGTCTCTACGACGGCCGTTATAGTCATTAAGCAATTTGCCGAAGCATTCTGGACGACTAATTGACGGCCAGTGACGGAATTTCCAACACTGTAGTTGGATCACCGTCTAAAACACTGCCATCAAAATACCCGGCACTGACCACGAAAGGTCCGCCTTACCCGTTTGGGCGTCGGCCCATTCGAGTAATATGCGCGAGTTGGGGCAAGCCCCAACCCGCGGAGCAAAGCATTTCGGGAGTGCGATACATGTGCAACAACTGGGCGGCTTATCTGATTTATTGCTAAATTATTCATCAATGAATAATGATAAGTACATGAGCTAGCCGCAAAAGGCGATAAGGAAATCACCCGAAAAGGCAATAGGAAAGAGCGTCAATTACGTACAGCAACTACTACGAGGTTGAAGCAGTAGCAAGAGACGAGGATGCGGAATTTATGAACAATATCAATCCTTATATAACAATCTATTCATATTAATGAGAAAATACACTAGGATACGTCGGGCTGGTGAACGAGTATTAGTCATGGTACGAGTACTTCACACGAGCACTTGTACGAGGTACGGCGGGCATCATACGGCGCGGCGGTATCCGGGATGCTGCCCATGTACGTGAGTCGCTATAGTGCCCTGGGAGCGCACTAAACTGTGCCCGTCCTATAGTCGCTAGTCAGTTGCTATTCTGTATAAATGGAAAGTTCCCAGTGCAGTCCCAGGCAAGGGCGGGGAAACGTTTCGAGATATCGTTAATCATCCGCAAGCTGATAGCAAATAAGAATCGAATAGAAAACGAACACATCACAGAAACCAGTTTCTGACTAAATCCCGCGGGAAGCGAAATATTACCGTTTTAAAATTTAAAACAGCTTTTTTTACATCAATTCTTTAACATATACGCACTAGAAACAGAACTAAAACCAACTATGACGAAAGGTTGCCAGCAAAAGACGACACATGTTTTCCCCCTTTTACATCAGTACTTGTACATATGCGCACTACAAACAGCAGTGCACTACAGGCAGCGGTTTTTTGGGGCTTACATCAGTGCCTTCTCTTTACCCGAAATAAGTGGTACCTTCTCTTTATGAATTGACGGTACAGAAAGGAGACACTATTTATCTTAATTAAAGCACTGATTTAAAAAAAGAATGATACTGCACACTTCTTTACCCTTTTTTGCGCCGAGTCAAGCAGTACCCGGGTAGCGCAGCTCTACGAGGTACTGCAGCAGCAGCGAGGTTTTATACCAGTATAATCGTACAGTATCATCTGGTTCATATATCGCCGCCGGATTCGCCGGCGCTTCTGCCGCTTCGCGTACTAATCGCTGTATGTACACGCACTCCTTGTGGTAGTTGCCTAGTCAGCACGGAGTCTGGGCGAGCCCCCCCCACAGTAGGGGATGAACATATTAGTAGGGGCAGACTACTGCAGCCTACCGCATGGCAGCATACCATTGAGGCGCTCACACAACGCAGCCGACCTCATCACACTGGCGCCTCAGCTTCGCGTGTCCTGCTACCTGTTTCTCAACCCCTCAAGTGCGCCCTCTTTTGAACCTCGCGGTCCTCCTCAACGAATACACGGACAGCTAAAGCGGCGTAGTGCACTATCCAATAGCGCATATCTGCTTCGAGGCACGCCGGAAACTACTATTTGTTCCGCCCCTGGCCCTCGGACTGTCCTTCCCTCCACCTCGCATACCCCTTCCCCGTATCACCGTGTCCCGGATAGCCTTTCCTCCACCTACCTACACCTTATTCCTAATTGCCCGAGTGCGGGCGCTCGGGTTTGTGCACTTCCCGAAAAACGGGGAGCCAAGCTGTGAACCTGCTGGCCGCCGCATAATAAATTCCGGAATGACGTCACATCAGAAATTCGTGAGTGATTTTACCATAATAAATCAATAACTAATGTTCTCTAGCTCATCGTTTATTGCATCCAGCTAATGCTTTAATGCAGCACACGAGCCAGCAACACCTGGCCACAGCAAGGGGGGTAGGAGGGGCGCTGTGGACGATGGGCTCGTGCGTGCCTGGTTGTTTGCAGCGATTACCGCGCGCCGCCACCCCTAACGACAGCGCGGCGATAGCCCGCCTCATGCCACCGCAGGGACAGTGTATGGTCAGCATGGCTAAGGGTTACCGACCGTGGCTAGCCCGGCAACGCTCGCGGTGACGCAGGGTCCGAGCGTGGCCGCTGTCCGCGAGTCGACGGACGCGCCTTGCGGGCTTTCGCACCTCGACACCGCTGCGACCGCCCGGCGCGGTGTTGAGCCCGGCCGATGGTTGTTGGCGAGAGGCCGGAGGTCGAGCACGTGCACTGACGTGCTGCTTGCACCGCGAACAGGGAGGTACGCATTTCTCGACCCGTCGCCGGAGCGCCTCGTCGCAATGGATCGCGCCGTCGCCGAGCAGCCGCAGGAGCTGAACTACCAGCGAGAGCAGGAACAAATGCAGCACGAGCAGGAACCTCCGGCAAGCAGCGCTGCCATGCACGACGCCATGCACGGGCCGCTGCTTGCCGCCACGCTGGCTTTCCTCGACCTCGATGCCCTCGCGAGCGCGGCGCTGTGTTGCCGGGACTGGTACAGGTACGGCGGCGCACCTCTCGCCACGCACCGCCCCGCCGTACCGAACCCTGTCCCGCTGCGACCCTATCTTAAATTTGTTGGGTTGCTACAGCCGGCCAATGCGCGCTATCGCTGATAATCCGTGTTGGGTGCTGACCTGCAGGGCGATTCATCGAGACGACACAATGTGGAAGATGTTGGCCGAGGTCACCTGGCCGCCAGAGCTGCTACACGTGGCACCTCCGGGGCTGGACTCTAGCATCGACGCGATGTCGATCGACGAGGCGCAGGCGGATGACATGGAGGAGATGGATGGTGAGGAGGACAAGCCATACGCCAGCTACCGGCAGCTGGTGCTTGATCGGAACGCGCGCTTTGCCGTGCCCTGCATCCCGCTGGATGTCAAGCTGGCGCACGCGCGGCGCAGCATGGCCAGCCCGCGCCGGCGGCAGTACTGGTGCCACCTGCAGCAGCTCATCTGGGACCGCCGTGCGGGGGAGCTTCGGATGGCCTTTGAGGTGGAAGGGGACGCGGGCAAGGTGCGCATGCCGGTCACGACCTTCCTGTTTCGGCGCATCCTCGACGAGAGCGGCAACAAGTATGATGACATCAACGTGGCGCCGCTCTCGCGGACGGACTATGTCGGAGAGTCTGGCAAGTACAGGTAGGGACGCTGCTCACCCGCATTGTGGCTTGCCATAGCCACGTTTTGGGTTGGCTCTGTATTAACGTTCCCTTTCGTGAGGAAGGAAAGCACTACTCTTATGCTGAAACACATCATAATATAGCATGTCTTCCACCACGAATATAGCAATGACTTCCCCGCTCTTCGATGCGACGTAATAAATTGCTTTATTATATTTTGGTGACCCGCAAACCAAATGAAGTCCTGCTGGTAGCTGCAATGCCACCGACTTTGAAAATTGAAGGATGGTTGGCATGTTGTGTCAGCACATTGCGGATGTCCTCGGTATATCTCTTTGTTGGTGACACCCCTATGGCAGAATGGGTGGACATGCTCATGGCTACCGGGTCTCATTTGCTGAGCATGCGGCGTGCGCTGCGGCTGCGTGCAGGGGCGTGATTGCCTGGAAGGCAGAGGACATCTTCGCCGCCAACGCGTCGCTGAACGAGCGCTGTGAGCACTCCCAACTGATTGCCAAGGTGCCCTCGGAGCGCGTGAGCGGCGTGCGGCTGTCGCTGTGCTTCGGGCTGCCGTGCCAGGGGCCCGTGGCGGTGGTGGGCACCATGATGGACCAGGGCGACCCCAGCAGGTGCGCCCGCAGTGAGACACTCTCCATCCATATGACGGCGCCCATTGTGGCACATTGCCGCAACCATGCTGTGCATTTGCGATATGCCTGTTTAGTTTCGAAGCCCTCTCAAGGAAGGGGGAGCAATGGTCATCTGCTGAAAACTATACGCGCCAACGCGGTTATCAAAACACTTGTGCATAAGGACCCATCCTGCCTGCCTGAGGTCAAATGTAGACCAATGTTTTAGCGTACCTATGACGAATGCTGTGACAGGTTGTATGCAGGCACAGCTTACATAATCGGCACTTGGGCGCACTTTTTATGCTTACATGCGCAAGTGTCCGAAATCGATACGAACTGCCCCTACACAAAACGGGAAGACTAAACCTGGAAAATTGAAACCGCGAACGATGTCGTAAACGGCGTATTTGGACTGAACGTGGTAATATCTGTAATCCCGCAAGTCGGTACAACTCATTTCTATTTTCCCAACATGCGCGCATGTTTCACGGACATAGATTTGAAATGTACGCCCATCTGCCCGGCACGCACGCTGTGGGCCCAGTTTGAGGCGTGTAGTAAGGGCCCTTGTACGTGTGCCAGCACCCGTATCATGATACACCAGGATTATAGCGCAGAATCCCAGGGTCGGGGTTGAAGATGGGTCACTGTAGGTCACTATTTTCCGACCCGCAAGAAGCCGATTCATTGTGTGTTACATGTATGGGTGGCTCATTGATGAAGACGCCTGTGAGCTCCGCGCCGTCCCTGACCGCCCGCCTCTGTCTGCCCTGGCCCCACTCCCCAGGCCGCTGGACATCGTGACGGGCGCGCAAGACGTGAAGACCCTCGACGCCGTGTTCCTCAGCCGCTTTGACGACGCCATCTCGTACCGCGCGCACGGCGCCTCGGACCTCTGAGGCGCCAGCCAAGTCGACTTTGCTCCTCCCTTTGTTCTTCCCCTTGCCGTACTATCTCCGTTTATATGCGCTTCTCCCCTTCTTCCCGGTATCCGTCCCCCTCCTCACCTTTCACCACAGTTGGTGCCCACTATCCGCCCCCGCTAGCTGCCTCTTCGGCGCTCTCACTGCCAGCCGCCACAGCTGCCGGAGGCAGAGTCGCCCCAGGGAAGGGTACGCTCGTGCCGAGCAGCTACATCCTACGATCAACGCGTTGAGACAAGGCCAACAGGGCCCAGCCGCCCCTGCTCCACCGCCTCCCAGGGGGCGACCGGGCGATAGCAGCCTCACAATGGTTTTAACAATAAAACTGCCACGTACCACCACTCACAGCTGAGGGTGGACAGCTGGCAGCAGACAGGGTGGCAGCTGGTGGCTGCCATGTGGAGGGGCGTACTGACCTCCCTCGCCAAGGAGGCAGCGCATCGATGTCACGGCCCCCATGACACGAGTGCACATAAAGCTTTGACTCTTTCAGGGGCGTTTTGGCTCGCCCAAAAGTGGACGCCCTCGCACTTGTCAAACCCTGCTACGTCATGGCCCCCCTCTCCCTCTCCCGCTTGCCTGCCCTTTTCCCTGAACTACGCGCCCCCTTAGTAAACACGACGGGGAGCGTCCCCAAATAGGCAAACAGCAGCGTCGGGAGAGTACGCCCCCCCCCCCCCCGACGTAAGGTTCCTGCTGCCCGGAACACCATAGGGCTGCGGGTGGTTTCTTAACCACGCGAGACATGCGCATGTAGCGGGCAGCCGCCAGCCTGGCATCCAGTAGGCCGCATCTCAGGGCTGCATGCAAATGAGCGGTACCCCCGCCACGAGCTGATACAGGACGGGTAATACTCGCCAGGGCAAACGAGTCACAATGCGCACATACCGGGCAGATAGACGTTCTTTTCAAATCCACGTCCGTGATACACCCATGATACATCCATATAGTATTCGTGCATGTTAGGGAAATAGAATTCATTCTGCAAACACGTAGAACTATAGGTATTAAGTTGACATCCGACGGTAACAACATCGTTCGCCCATTCAATTTCCAGGTTCATCGGGCCCTTTCCGTTTTGCGTAGGGGCAGTGCGTATTCGGTTACTTGTGTCTGTAAGCATGGAAAGTGATATAACGTACCCTGTGCAGGGTCCCGGACTGATCTCAAAATGGTGACCCAACGGATATTGTCAGCCTCGCGTGCTTACCATAGCTGGTACAACCGGGCTGCGGGTGAAACATTACACATTAGTATGCAGCCAGATAGGCCAAATCCGCCCTACACATGGACTGGATCCGCCTGCAAAGCTATGATGGCCAGATATGTCGATACTTGCCAGCAGTTTGCGTGCCTTCTGGGATTACTCCACGCGGGGGTTCTGCATTTGATTTGGCGCTGGGGGTAGATGGATCAATATGTAGCAACTAGGTAACCCTTATGTACTACATTTCTCAATCCTTGGCAGCCCGTACTCTTGTCAAGGGCACCCCTAACCGTGCCCATCAGCATAAATCAGCATTAGCACAGTAACCGATTGATAATCGCAACAATACTGGTGCCGTATACATTAGCATGTTCGATGTCATGCAAAGGCTGCTACGGAGTGAACACACGGATCCTCACCCAAGCCAACGTTGACATTACGGCCGTTAAGATGTTTCTATCTCTCGTCACAGGTGACAGCCCCCCCTGAGGCTGATGAAAATACAGTAAAGCACTGAAGCCGCCCGCAATATATGTTTCCAGGTCGCTTCCAAAACCCCGAAAATCTACAGTATAATTGATGAGTCTCTGGTCCCTTGGGGGCAAAACGGATGCCAGCAGAAGGCATCACGCAATGGGGACTAATAAACGGGGGAGGTAATGACAGTATGACCCAATACTGTTGGAAATTCCGTCACTGGCCTGTAATTAGTCTTGCGGAATTCTTCGGCAATTTGCTTGATGACTATTACGGAGCATCGCCTACCCATCAGGGCTTTCCGTAACTGGATCGGTGCCCAAACGGCCGTCGTAGAGACGCTGCCAGGGTTTCACTGTTGCCAGTCCTGTCCCGGGGCGAAAAAAAAGTACGCATATCCGCCCGTTAGGCACTAACTAAGTGTGGCTTTTATGAAGTGGCGGCTTCATGGAGTTTTATCTATAGGGGACTTGATGACTTGGTAACTTCAAGGTGGTCATAAGGTGTTTTGAGCACCAAGCAGGCCGCTGCTTTACCCCAGCTCCCAGACAGTCGCGGTTTGATGCCCAGATTGCCACATTTCGGGCAATTTGGGGGGTACAGTTACCGACCGCCGTCCAATTAAACCGGCGACTTGGGATACTATCTATATCCGGCTGCTGATACACGGACAGGGCGCCAACAGCCCTTCAGCCCCCTGCGCGGTACCATGTTTCTCAAAGAGACCTAGCTTGCTGAACCAAGTGGCCCATCGCGCCTCGTGAACCTGTTGCAGGAAACATGTTGCGGGCATATTACGACTATGAACACATACAACGGCGGCACGTGACGCCACATCGGCGTTTCACCACCTGCCCATCGCTGAGGAGGACCGGCCCACGGCTGCTTCCCGGGACACCGGGCGACGTCGATTCACGGCCACATGGCGCCATACACGCCCCAAAGCGGCCGGCTCCCCGGTGGTGGTCGCCTGTATGTACACGGGCCGCTACGCCTCCGAGATCTTAAGCTCCACCAGGCCCTCCTGGTGCTGTATCAGCGAGCTGCTGGAGGCGATCTCCTTGGAGTCGCTGTCCGGGTCCAGCTCCTCCACTACCGCCCCCGTGCGGCCGCCGGCCGAGTCGGGCACGGTGTCCATCGGCTCCGCCTCCTCGCCGCAGCGCAGCACCGCCATGTCGGCCAAGTCCTGCGAGGGGTTGACGCCCCCAAAGACCACCATCTCCTGCGTGCCCGGGCCCCAATGAATCTCAGAGCTTGCCACATGACAACGCTTGGCAAAGAAGATGGATTCGGAGGGGTGAGACAAGGGGGGGAGGAGGGGAAAAAGGGGGGGGGGGGGGGGGGGTACCACGGAGGGCGCTGCGCCTGGCACAGGCACGCAAGTAGCGGAGTGCGCGAACCGAGGGACGGGCACGCGGCTGGTGGGCGGGTCGGACGGCCGGGGCCCGCGCCGCACAATCTCCACCTCGGAGGTGTCTGCCATGCGCAACACGTTGGAAAGGTAAGGAAAGGGGGGGGGGGGGGGGGGGGGGGGGTTAACGCCGGGTTCATTGTCAGCTCGTATCAATCCACGGCTGCCATCATCGCACGGTCGCTCAAATGTGAAAAAGACGTCACAGTGGCGTGTTGTATATCAAGGAAGAAACAACAGTAAAAGGAAAATAGTAAATCAACATTGAATCATTCTTGTACAATGAACAGTCAATTAATTAATCAGTAAATTGTTTGTTATTAAGTATGAGCGTAGCAATCATTATTAAGCACAGTTTAACTCCGGGTTGTGCGTCAGTCCATTCGGAGCCGACTTAGCTTAATTGTGCCCACTTTAGCTAGGTTCCGGTCAACGTGATGGCAGTACCTTTCCGTTTTACCTTAGGCCGGGGTTAACTTACGTGTACTCAGGGCAACTCACATCAACTTTTGCAGGTTCCCTGATATTCATGACATATAAATACACACACACACACACACACACACACACACACACACACACACACACACACGTGTATAGTAAATATACACAAATTAATACCACTACGTTTCTATGCCGGACTTGACTTCAATTGGCATGCTTCCAGTGCAGTGTTCAGTCAGGGGGTGGGGGAATCTCGCTGAATTTGGTATAGAAAAGTGACCTAGACGTCCCCCTCTCGTGGATTCTGAGGGTCACCTCGCGTTGCTTTACTGAACGGAGTCGGCACAATTTAGTCAAACAACTTACGATTACTTTTGCGCACCCCTAGGTATATTCGCATGCTGCAGGCGCCGCGCGTACCCGGGTCAATGTAAAAGACGTCGCCCTGCACGGCCTCGCCGCTGAAGCCGCCGTAGATGACGACCAGCGGCGTGGGCGACCCGCCCGCGTCTGCGCCCAGCACGTCGGCGCGCGGCATCGCGGCCGCCGAGTGCGCGCAGCGCGAGAAGGGCGTTGGCTCCACGGAGCGCCAGCTGCAGGCGGCCATGTCCAGGATGGCGGCGTCGTCCAGCACCCTGGCGGCGGCCGGCAGGTCGCGGTGTGAGTGGTTGCGAGGGACCCAGGGTGTCCACAAGCCATGCGGGACATATGTGTACGCAGGCAGCCATATCCATACTCAATCAATTACGGCGATTTCGACGATATATTACGTATATGTACACATGAAAGCCTACCATACATGGTTGTACCTACTAGCAAATTAAAAAATCTCTAAAAACAAAAGGGGGCCATGGTGAGACTCCAAGCAGCGAGTTAAAAAAGTTAGGATACTCCAGTTTATGGATTTCGATTTTTAACGAATCGAAGTCTGATAAGATATCAACACCCCTATTGCCCCTCCAAAAGTTGCGTTTTTCCGTTTTTTTTTCCATCCAAGTCGAAGCCCTCCTGAGCAAATACATTACCTAGTCATCCCTTCTTGCATTCTCTGCCTAGCTAAGGAATTCCACGATTTTGCTTGGTTTGTAAGGATAGTTTGTACATGTGTATTTATTTCTTCATATCAATCAACCCAATAGGGAAATCACTCTCCATTCCATCCCACACTCTGACACCATACCTCTTGCCAAACTGCCGTCAGCGAGGACCGCCCCAGTGATCCATTGCATACCATTGAACCCAACACCGCATGCGGAGATCAGCCACGTAATCAAGCCACACAGACTGTATCATTTGATCGGGTTTGCGGGTCAGAAGAATAATGAATCCTCCCGCGTCATTGCGGCGAAAGATCCGTGTGATATTCGTGTTGTATTCTGATACACTTCAAGATAAATATGGCAGCTCTCTCCGTAAGAGCGTCAAAACCGCTATTTTGCCGTGACCCAAAGCGTGGTTGCGTCGATGCACAGACGAAACATCCATTTCTGTGTACGGGCGCAGACGCGCCGCTGAGAGCCCCTCACATAAGCCTCAGATCGGGGTTGCATGCAGCCAATAGGAAGATTTGCTGGATTCAGCACACGTTCCGTCTGCATCTGGCCTCTGACGGGCAGGGTAGATACTCCCCCGCGGTGTTATCATAACCGGTTCGGCACCAAAAAGGCGCTACTATGATCGATACATAAAGTGTGGATTAAAAGATATATGAATCAGACGGATCAAGATTGCATTATGATACGTGATCTTTAGGCATCCCATCAAATGCGGCGTGATGCATCACGAATCGGATGTCAGAACCAACAGCGCGATGTTCGGCGGCCATCTTGCCAGCATGAATCGACGGCCCCGACCCACATAAAAAGTGCATATCCGATGGTGAAAAGGTTGGCACATCGGAATCAAGCCCCCCCCCCACCCCCCCCCCCTCTCTTCCACCTGCTCGCGCCATCACTAGTGCGCAGAACCAAGAACCAGACTTGCCCTAAACAACAGTATGCATCAATCCATGCATCCGATTGATCGTGAAGCGTGATGTTTAGTCCGCCAGCCTGGATGCGGACCCTCATTTGGCACCCGAGTTAACACTGCCATGCCACGCAACATCCCGGCCCTCCCAGGCCGATGTCATTGGGAGTGATATATGGGCCTGACCCCCCCCCCCCCCCCCCACCGTTTGGCGGCCTCACGGGCGTTCACCATCGGGAACGTAATAAGATGCCATGGGAAGCGAGGCAGCGCCACCCGCACCTGCCCGCAGCGTCGCGGCCGCCGTAGACAAGCATGGTGGTGGCGTCCAGCATGGTCCCGGAGTGCATCTCCCGCGCGCGCGGCTTGGCGGCGCCCACGCTGGGCGCAGTCCACCCCGCCTGCGCGGTGTTGAACACCCACACGTCGTCCAGGTGCCCGCCCTCGCCCACGCCGCCAAACACCAGCTGCGCGCGCAAACCCGCCAACCACCTCAGAGGGATCCCAGCCCGCCGCTGCTGCATGCCCCGCCCTCCCCGGTATGGTGGGACTCGCCGCATGCTGCGGTTGGTGGCCACATTCCATCAATCAATGCGAGCCCATTGATGCGACGCACGGGGGCAGAGAGGCGGCGGGAGCCCCCACGATGGAGTTGTCCGCCAGCTTGCCCGCGCAGTGGGAATGGCGCGGCGGCGGCTGCTTGCCTCCCGCCAGCTGCAGAGTCGCCCCAGGGCGGAGAAGGGGGGGGGGGGGGGGGGGGGGGGGGGGGTCGGAGGGGGTTCAGACTCGAGGTGGAGTGGAATGTCTGCCTGGCGCCGGTAAGGCAATGCGGTGGGGCGCGCGCACCTCCACGCGCGACCAGCGCCAGCTGAGCGTGTCCAGCACCAGCATCTCCTTGTGGCACATCCCCGTAGCGATGTCCTGCCGGTCATGTGTGTGTGAGGGGAAGGGGGTTGTGGGCACATAGTTGTTTTAGCCTGGGGCATGGCGTGGCGGATGCTGAGGTAGTCGGCGAGAAGGGGAGGAGGGAGAGGGGGAGGGGGACGAGGCACTGCCCCTCACCTGACCGCCGTATAGGTACAGCTTGTCGCCGATGGTGGTGAGGGTGGCGCCGCTACGAGGGTGTACGATGAGCCTGGTGGAAAAAGCAATCAAATGGGGGGATGAAAAGGGGGGTGGATACTTGACTGCAGTCGCTTTTTGGAAGGTAGGCGAGTGTTCTGTGGAGCCAGCCTCCAACCCCCCCCCCCCCGCCCCTTCATCCCACCTCCCACCGGCTGATGGGGTTTTGACAACACGCTCTGCGTCAGTGACTAAACTCACAGGGTAGGTATCTCGGATCAGTACCCTGGGAGCGGGCCGCCCTGTAGCTGGATGCGCGTGTGCGCCCCGCCCCTTCCACTCCCATTAGAATACCCGCGCGCAGGTGGGGTAATCTGGCAGGTTTGGGCACAAGTTGGCCCATTGACGGCGCTCGAGACACTCATGAAGCCTCCCAACCCGGGCGGATAGGCTGGGGGAGTATCGGGTCAACGGTGTGTTGCTGACTGCGGGAAGATTGTCCGTAGTTTACTCCCCCCCCCCCCCCCCCCACACACACACACTTAGGTCGCTCACCCCTCCTCAGTCTCGGCTGTGATTCGCATCCACTCGTGCGCGCCCCCGCCTGCAGGCGACAACCCAATCGGCGCCCCCTCAGGCCAGTCACGCAGCAGCATGGCCGGCACGCAGCGTCTGTTTGCCCTTCCAACTTTCGTGTGTGCCACCCGCCAGCTGATCCCGCTGGCCCGCCCACCTGTCTCCAGCGCCCAGATGTCGCTGTACGCCTGCGTGGCGCGGTCCGCCCCGCCAAAAAACACCACCTTGCTGCCCACAGCCGCGCAGGCGCAGCCGCCCCTCGCCGGCGGCGCGGCGCCCTTGGCCTGCACGGCCAGGGAGGAAGGAGATCAGGGAGGCGCGTTGTAGCGCGCTGCGGGGCAAGTTCGCTGCCGGGCTGCGTGGCGGCGCGGCGCGCGGCGGGGGAGGGGGGGGGGGGGGGGGGGGGGGGTTACTGGACGACGGGCACCGCGCCGCACCTCCGGGAACAGCCAGTACACCATCGTGCAGCTGCGTGTTGTGCGCCCGTCGTTGCTACTTCCCCACCTGCACCCGGCACACCAGGACGATTAGCGACAGGGACCACGGATAATCGTGAACACTGGCGATCGTGCAGCCAGCCCGGACGCAGCGGGGCTGGGCCGCCCGAGCGCGGGCGCGTGATGGGTCGCTGATGAGGTTGTGGGCGCAGCCAACAGATGCGGCATGCAGCGCAATACCGCGTAACACGTCGCGGAGGAGTGTGCTGTGGCGCTGTCTGCTGGCACGAAGACGGCCGCGGGCTGTCGCTGGCTCAGACACACTGCGACGTCAGGAGGTGTGCCGCCCGGACTGGCTGTTTCCTATTTGATACGTACGTGATCGGCAGAGGCCTCCCACTCGTCCTCGTGTGCGTGATGACGACAGAGAATGCCGCCGGCATGCTTGCCGCGAGCGAGCGAGCGCGCGTGCCGGCGGGCTGCTTGCGACAATATGTTTTTTTTCCCCGCCCCCGGGACAGGACTGGCACCAGTGAAACCCTTGCAGCGTCTCTACGACGGCCGTTTAGGCAGCAGCAATCCAGTTACGGAAAGCCCTGGGTAGGCGACACTCTGTTATAGTCATCAAGCAAATTGCCGGAGCATTCTGCAAGGCTAATTGTTGGCCAGTGACGGAATTTCCAACACTGTTGGATCACCGTCTAAAACACTGCCATCAAAATACCCGGCACTGACCACGAAAGGTCCGCCCTACCCGTTTGGGCGTCGGCCCATTCGAGTAATGCGAGTTGGGGCAAGCCCCAACCCGCGGAGCAAAGCATTTCGGGAGTGCAATACATGTGCAACAAAAAAGGCAATGTGAGGGAGGGCCCGACGCCATAGCTGGAAAAATTTCCCATTCCCAGTAAAATCCAGGGCGCCGTGAAGGGAGGGGGGGGGGGGGGGGGGGCAAAATAAAGGCAATTAAGTCCTCAGGTGTTGACGCAATAACCTGACTACTAATAAAATCCATGAACTCCGGAACTAACAACCCAAACGTATGACGGTGATACCCCCACCGCGGGCACTCCACCAACATATGTTCGATAGTCTCAGATTCACCTGCGCCACATGCATGGCAGTGTTCCAGGAACCGCTCAGGCATGGCATGAATCCGAGCCAATCGGCGGGCAGTGGGAAATACTCGGGTGCGTAATTGTATCACAATGTGCAACCCGGCCACAACGCCCGCGGGGACACCCACACCGTACTGTGGCAACGGGTTTGACGCAGAAGATGCCTGGACATATATACCCCAGGTTTTATTGCGTGCTAACGATGCCGACTAACGCGCCCACACCGATGCGCCACACCGACTTGGCCGATCTACTAAATGGGTTATACATGTATTCAAGTCGGATGCTTTAAGGCACGCCCGAGCCCGTGCCGGAGCGGCCGTAGCCTCTATGGGCGCAATATCCAATTCCCGCATCATCGGTGCAGTGGCCACCCCAGGGGAGTTTTTACCCACCCCAATGAGGCACCGCAAGCACTGATTGAGTACGGTCTGTAATTTATTTGCGCCGCTAGTTCTATCCATGCCCCATACTTCACACCCATAAGTTAAAACCGGCAGTACACAGGTTTTAAAGACCGAGACACGCACATTAATAGGTATTATGTCCCGTCCACCGACTAATACCGAATCGAGCGCCTCAATGGCGCGTTTACCCTTCTTAACCCGGTCGTCTACTATGTGTTGCATACCTAAATCCGACTTAATGACCGTACCCAAGTACCTATATTCATTTACAACCGGTGCCCGTCCCCCCCCAAGCTGCCATCGGGCAGCTTGTTTGCGTAACACGGTCTTCTCGGAATATCGGCCGAATGCCATCACCCCACACGTAAGTACCCCAAACCCCATAAAATGGTCCTCCGCCCACTGTGAGAAGTGGACGAACATGGCATGCAGGTTATCGAACGAGCATATGATACCAACAGCGTCGTCCGCGTATAACTGACCTGGCACCCGTAGTTAGTGGTTGCCTTGCCGCTAATGTGTCGGTGCACCCTGGTACATCACACCCTAGATGTTCTACCCCATCGAATATATCGTTAATAAACATGTCAAATAGGATGGGGGAAGCGGGGCATGCCTGTCGGAGGCCACGCTCTATGCGTATGGGGTCTGATATTGTTCCCGGGGCCACCCCTGTCTTGACCCGTGCCATACTATCCATGTATAAGGTTTTAATGAAGGTAAGCATATGACCCGTAACTCCTCTAGCTTGTAATTTTAGGAATAAAAGCTCATGAGGTACGGTGTCATATGCCTTCCTAAAGTCAATAAAACCCGCGTACGTGGGTAGACCTGCCGCTTGGCGACAAGCCGCGATATCGAACAAGCTGGCGACTTGCATGGGGCCTCCTCATTCCGCATAAAACCCGCTTGCCAACGGCGGATTATCCCTTTGGCTTGGCAGACGTCTTGCAAGCGTTGGGTAATGACGGTCATAAGGAGTTTCATAGCGGCACCCATAATCGAAATACCCCTATAATTGTCCATAACGGCCGCGTCGCCTTTCTTGGGCACCGATACTATGGCCGAGCTACGCCACTGCTGGGGGATGTAGTTCTTAGTCCATATCCCGTTAATGAAGGCCAGCAATGCCTTGCCAAAATGGCTATTTGGGGCGTTTATCGCCAATTTTAAAGCCTCCGCAGTGATCCCATTCTGCCCCTGGGCCTTATTATTTTTTAAACGCCTAAGAGCCTTGACTAGTTCTTCCCAGGTTATTATTATTATATGCCCATTAATCCCGTTTAGTGCGGGGGCAATGGGTGGCGATGTACCGTGGCGGTGTTCCCACGCCGCACGGTATATCGCAGCCCGTTGTGCTAGGGGGTGGGGGTCACGTAGCAGCCCCCGATAGTGCCGCGCCCAGCACACATTGATTTCGCCCGGCTCGGTATGAAGTACCCCCGATACCGGATCGCGTACTGGCTGGTCGTTCGCGCCCTCGAATGAACCCTGCCCCCTACGGAGAGAGCGCGCCCACTTCCAGAACTCCCGTCTCCCACCACCCTTCTTAAAATCCTGAACCGCTTTTAGCACGGCCCGCTCCCTCTGGCGGCGGCGGTTATAACGTACTAGTATCCGGACCCTATGCCGTGCAGCAGCATAATGTGCCGACGCTAGAGCGGCATCCCGAGCGAGGGCCGCTAGTCCCCCGGCACGCCATAAAGGCCATGCGCCGGCGATTAATCGCACCTAGGATAGACCGTTGCAGCGGCGGCCCTAGGCCACGACGCCTGGGCTTGGTAACAGCCCCTACCCCACGCGCCGCCGACCATATTGCCTGGATAAAGTGGCCGGCGCCGGTGTCTAGGGATTCCCCACCCTCCCGAGGGCCCGCCGTCTACATGTGGGTCATCTAGAGGGGTGAGCACCGCGAACGGATTAGCGGTGACAAAATCGTGGAACGGCTTGGGCCATTCATAGGGAGAGTCACCGTGGGCCGGTTTGGGAATGGACCTTGCAGAGAGGCGTCCATGCAGGGGAGGTGGACAGGTATCCTCACGGATGGCTCCCACGGGGAAAGAAGACAGGACATGGAGGTGTCCCAAGAGTAGTCCACCCATGCCGAGGGCGAGAGAGGGGGGGGGGGGGAGGCCTATGATGGGAGGCCATGCGATGAAGTGGTCGAGAACGCGGCAGCTGCCCCTCCGGCAAGTACCCCGTTCGCGCGCCGATGCATCCCGCGGCCACATGGGCTTACCGCCAGGAAGGCACCGCCAACGCCTGAGTAGAGCCGTCAACTCCCTTTCATCCATGTTCCAATCCCCCCCCACCACGATCATATCCCTCGGATAACTCGTACGAAGCCGCGCCAACTCCTCGCGCAAGCGGTGCCGATACATTTCCCCCTGTGAGCCGGTGGGCAAATAGGCCGAGATAAATATAGTGGCCGCGGAGTCACTGCAACCTCCCCCCACCCGGACACAGGTCCAACATGGGTGGGGCGCGCCGACTGCCCGCGCCTGGTACGGCGACCGGACTAACACACAACACCCACGTTCCGATGCAACGCGGTCCCCGAACGAATAGTAGTCAGAGTACCCATTAAAACGCACTCGCATATCGGTCGCCCTAACCGTGGTCTCCTGAACGAGCAGAACATCTACAAATCGCTCGATCAGCAGCGCGCCAACATTCTCCACCTTAGAAGACAAACCATTCACATTAAACGTCGCAACGCACAGGTGGGTGGGCATGGGAGGGAAGGGAAAAGGCAAGGGGTGGGAGGGCGGGCGGCGTGGCGATCCCAGTACGAGCGGTGTTCCCGTATGTACCACCCCCACCGGCCCGCAAAACGTTGTAAACGCTCGCGGACATACGCACCCTGCCCTTGGGTATAATACACATCAAAGCGCACTAGCCCATCCCGCTGCAACACACGATCGATCTTCGGGATGGTCGAGGGCCGGCCATTAAACGCCCGACCGACGCGGCTCCAAAAGGCAGGTAGTGGCGACGGATCCCCCCAACAACACACACGACGCAGGGACGCCCCAGTGCCCTCATCCAGATGCCCAACCGTCCAAGGGCGAACCCCTGTCACTATGACGGCTGCACCCGGTGGCGTGCGGTTGCCCATATCGGGGCCAACCCTACCGGAGCTACGGTTATGTTATACGAGGCGGGAAAACTCGGTAATGCGGCGACAATATGTTGTGATCATCAGCAGCGGGCAGCGCAGCAGCAGCGCGCCGTGTGGTCCGAAAAGCCCACGTCCCTATCCTGCCACGTCTGACGTATACTGCGATGCTGCGAAAAATAAGAGGTCATAAAGTGCGTACTGTATTCGCTGACAAAGAATAGCACTGGCACCTGAACGAACGATGGACTACGTGTACGTCCTCGCGCGATGCGACGAGGGTTCGCGGTTCCCTTCAATGTACAATACCACTGCTCCTGTACACAACGGAAGTATAGATACAGATAAATAGTCAGTCTATCCGCGGCGCACGTCGCACCGCGCTCGGTTAATATATGAAATTATTAAAGGTATAATTTTAAATCTCGCGACGCGTCGTCGCGCCAGCCGAGCAGAGGATTTGTCGCTCAAGGGTTCGTGAAAGTAGAAGTCACTAGAGTAGGGTTCGTCCTACCCGTATGGGTGAGTGATCCTTACGTGATAATAGCGCGCGCGACGACGCAGAAGAGGAGAACATCGCTACTGCTGACCGACCCATATGATGCCGATGACGCACCAGACGCCGGACAAGGAGGAGGAGGACTCTACCCCGTGTAATCAAACCCCTCATAAGGAGAAGGACGCTCGTTGCGCCGCGGACAGCGTTCCGAACGAGCACGACCGCGAAGAGCGCCGCACGCGCAGGCCTTGCCGGCAGAGGACACATCACGTCTCTACGGTGACACATCATCACCGCCAGGCGCTTCAGGTGGAGCTTTCATCTCTCTCACCTCCAACACCACCGCCATCACCGCGCTGCCAGTAGAAACTTCATCCCCCGCTTCCCGCAGGTGGGGTCGTTGCTGAGCCTGTCGGAAGCGGATTTGCTATATGTGCAGGTGCTACGCTGACCTGAGCTGCTGTTGGAAGTTTACGGAGGGTGAGAGGGGGCTGCTAGGGAGGGGGTTCTAAGCCTCCAAGGGAGCGCACGATATCGCGTCAAATGCAGCACGCGCATGCTCTAGACAGCATACGCAGGTGGTGCGCATCCGGAAAATGCAGCACGCGCATGCTCTAGACAGCATATGCAGGGGGTGCGCATCCGGGGTCAGATTGTTGCTCGACAACTAGATGGTTTCGGAGCTTCTGGGCATTACACGTGCGTGCTAAGGGGTGTGTGTGGGGGGGGGGGGGGGGGGAGGGGGGGGGGGTCATAGGAGCAGCCATTCAGCGACCGAGTGGTTGTGCGTGAGCGGCGCGCGTTGGTGGGCGCATTCGTGCGTGGGCTGGTACAATGGCGCCGAGGACGTGGATTCGGCGGGCGAGCAGGGGGACTGGCTAGGTTGCTGGATGTCAGCGGCCTTATTGTACCTTATTGTATCGCTCTGCCATGCGCACTGAGCAGGACGTACCAAGGTCACCGCCTTGGCAACCCCTGCAGGCGCCAGTCGCTGCCGTTCCGCATGCCCTGGGCGCTGCCCGCCGCTTCCCGTCCACGGCAACCCCCACCTGGCGCCGGCCCGCACCTGGCGGCCGAGCGTGCCGCCTTCTCAGGCCTGCTGCTGGCGCTCCTGCGGCCTGACCGCCCGCTGGCCGCGGGCGCGGCATGGCTGCGCGACTGGCGGCCGCCGCCGCCGCGTGTGGCCCTGTTCGAGGTCCTGCTCCAGCGGGAGGTGCCGGCCCTCGCAGGCTTACGCGGCGTCGGCAGCGCCGACGAGTCGGACGACGGTCGCGCCCCCCACGGCGCGCCCATCTACCTGGCCACGCTGCCTTTCCGGCTGCAGGTCAACCTGCTGCTGCTGTTGCTGGAGCAGGCGCGCTACTTCCCGCGCTCGGCGCTCGTCGGGTTTGCGCGCAACGCACTCGCCGCAGTGCTGCCCTCCAGCTGGACCGCGGCGCTGCTGGCGGACCTGCTGCGGGAGCTGGGGGTGCGGCCGAGCCCGCCCGCGTATCTGGCACCCGCTCCCCAGCCACAGGGGCGCCAACCTCTCCATTGCGACCAGCAGATTTTTCCGGCTATATATACATGTGAATACTACAAATGCCGACGCACCAATGAATACCCCTATTATAAACCTCAAACCTATGTTAACTGATAGTATGAGATTGCTGGGGGTGCCTGGCGGCACTTTCTTAGATTCGCACCATGTTTGCTGCACATTCGTTTGGTTATAGGATGGCAAAGGGCGGGTGCTTTCTTCGAAATGCTGTTTAATATGTGCGTCACCATTCGTACATTGTGATCACCACACTGATGCATAACAGCTATCACAGCCCCCCCCCCCCCCCCCCCTCCCCTTGTGAAAGTGGCCAATGACACCACAGGTATACTGCCTGCTGAGTATACTGTGGTATGGGTGGCGGCCGGCAGGAGGCTGTTCCACCAGCGCAGCAAAGCGGCGGCAGCACACAGCCCGCCGAAGCGCCGTCGCCGGCCCTGAGCTTGCGGCAGGAGCACGACAACCTGTCGCAGCCGCACCCGCCCGCAGAGGCACCAGCGGCGGGGGGCGAGGGGCAGCTCGCGGGCGCGGGGGCAGTGCCGGCCGCCAAACGGCAGCGCTCTGCGGGTGGCGAAGAGCGTGGCGGCATGGGGCCGCACGCTGAGCTGCTGGCCAGCGTTCAGCGGGGGCTGCGGCAGCTGGAGGTGTGCCTGCAGGGGGCTCCTCATTTCGCCAATCCTCGGAGCATGCACACACCAACGCGCGTTCCATGTTGGCGCAGCATGACACTGAGCACGCAATGCCAATCCGGCGGACTTGACAATCTCTCCCCCCCCCCCCCCCCTCTCTCTCTATGTATTTATATGTGTATATGTACATATATATTATACATATATTACATAAAATACGGATGGCGACTCACCTATAAGAATCCTTATGATAAGTCTCTCATTAGGCTTGCATGCAGTCTATAAGAAAATCCGATGTACTTTCGGCAACATTTGACCTCGGGCAGGCAGGGCAGGTTCTCATTCAACGCGTCTGTATTACAGTATCGGCACTCGTACATGCCTCCCTAGGGTTATAGCCACGTATCCATTTGGGACCGAATAATGTCCTGTATCCACCCCTGGGCCCCAATGACGGGCGGGTTACACCATACCACACCACACAATACCATGCATTTCACTGCAACTCTCTCTCTCTCTCTCTCTCTCTCTCTCTCTCTCTTTACTGTATATATGTATATACACGTACATATACACATTCTAACATACAGGCATGGGGTGAGAAAGATTATCTGGCTTATTTAATGAGGCCCCTCCTCACTCTCTCCCTCTCTCTCTGGCACATAGAAAATGTTAGCGCTGCAAAACATCCCGGCATCCGGTAAGCAGGCATGGGGCAACAGGCATGCGTCAGCTGCCACCAAGTGCCGCCCTGCCTGACCCGGACGCTGTCCACCGCGCAGCAGCAGCGGGACGGCGGCGCGGAGGGCGTCGCGCTACCGTCGGATCTACGGGAGCAGCTGGACGGCGTGATGGCGGCGGTGGCGGCAGGGGAGCCGGGCCTGGTGGCGAGGCTGGGCGCTGCGGAGGCGTCTGACGACGTCTTCTACCAGCTGTGCCAACACGTGCGTGCCGATCCTTTTTCCCCGCCACCGCCACCATCTCCCCCACCACACAATACCCACTCGCGTGATGGCTTTCATGGTAACCGCTGCGCATTTCTGCTATGATCCTGCCAATACCGGTCCCGGGGCGGTAATAGGAACGCTGTGAAGACGATCCTGCACCGCTTGCGAGAGGTGAAATGTGAAACAAAACTATACCGTAATTGCGGCGAATGTCCGTACAGGCTGCTAGCAAAGCCAACTTGAGGCGTGTAAGCAGGGCTCGTGTAGCTGCGTCGGCACCTGCAGCAAGAATAAGGATGTCCATTGGCGCCCTGCCTTTCGAATCACCATATGCAGACCCCTGTCTCACATGTGGGTTTTATCACGATGTTCCGCGCTGCCCGGAGGTCCAACTCCGGTCGTAAATCTGGCATAGCCATGAGACCATTGCCTCATTCGAACCCCGAAGGGCCAATGCATCAATAAAGTAAGCCCGGGACCATCGAACCGGGAACCTGCCGTACCAGAGACCTCCGCTCTACCGAGCAGACAGACAACAAAGCCGGTGCATACCCAAATTAGTATCGCGCCGGCACCTACCTCTTTGCATACCAGCATGCGGATGTTTGTGAGAGTAGCGCTCATTGATGTGATAAGTGTAGGTCTGCTTGAAAGTCCCCTATGCCAACAAACGATTCGCAAATTTAAAACGCTTATCAAAGATCTGCCGCACCCAGATGTAGTGCCGCTCATGTATGGGCAGCATCAAGACTGTGTAGAACCACCCCAGCGTCATGCAGATATCAATTATATACCACAGGCACAATACCAGTACATGACAAGGGTGGTTCTTTCCTAAAATTGGGGTTTTACTCCTCGAAAATGTGGGCAGGTCCCGTTGTGTTGACGGGCGGACAGAGTTTGATTATGGCCCCAGTCTCCCCGGCAAGGCTGCGCTCCTCTGAGCAGCTGGCGGGCACCACGCCCATGCAGGTGCTCCGCCGCGACGGGAGCACCATTGGTGCGGCCGCGTGGGTGGCGGGCGCCATCGCTCCCAGGCTCCAGGCCCTGCAGGCCGCGGCGTCCGCGCCGCTGTTGGACGCCCTCTTGGACGCCGGTGCGCGATAGACACTCCTGCGATGATGACCCCCCCCCCCCCCCCACTGGCGACTTATGACTTTCTCCAACACACACACACACACACACACACACACACACACAGACACACACACACACACACACACACACACCGCACTATTCAATCGCGTTGGCGGGTCAAAACAACGTTGAATTGTTATGCACCATCGAGTCTGGGTATGCGCGCATTGCATGTGGTGTTTCCATAGTTTTCAGGTCAAAACAGTTTTGCCTCAACTCCCGCCGGGGGGGGGGGGGGGGGGGGGGGGTCGAGAAGAATCATAAACGTTACATATCAACTTAACCCGAAGTGTGGTTATGGGCCGGTCGTTATGTCGCCTGAAACGACGATGTATATGCCATGAATGAATATCTCCGGGGCGGGCGGTGCGCAGGGGGTGACTATGTACCTGTAGTGCTGCATGTTTACTGCGATGCGGGACATTGTGGGCGCGCTCTGGACGCATTCATCATGCTTGATCACATACCGAATAAACTGATGCGACTCCTCTCCCGCTTCCCGTGGCGACCCGCACGGCCCACCGCCAGGCCGCAACCACCCGCAGCCGCTGGTGCAGGAGGGGCTGGTGGGCGTGGCCGCGTGCCCCAGCCTGAACGCGCCGCAGTGCGAGGCGCTGCTCCGGTGAGGACCCCCCCCCTCCTCCTTTCCCCCTCCCCCCCCCCGGGCCCCCTTGGCCTCCCCCTCCCCCACAACCGACCCACCTCCAAGACAATCGCGCTCACAGCCCCAGCAACGCACATGCTTACAGCCTGCTCGACACCATCGACACCCACACACCTCAGGCTCCGATGCCGTCTCCAGGCACCTGCCTCCCCTTGCCGCTTGGCCGCCGCCCTCTGCCCCCCTCTCTTCCGGGATCCGTCCTGCTGTGCTGGGAAGGATGCCGCGATTGTCGTATTTTTTTCCGGTGACGGCAAGCGCAGAGGGGCTCAGTGTGCGGATGATGGCCGGCAGGGTGGCGCGGGGGGCGCTGCCGCCGGCGCACCGCGGCGCGCTGCTGGCGGGGGCGCTGCTCGCGATGGAAACCTGGGCCGAGCCGCGCGCCGGCGAGCACAGCGTGGTGCTGCTGCAGGTAGCCGCCAGCCACTGCCCTTCTTTGGCGCACATTGCAGCGCTTGGCGGTGACCAATTCGCCCGTACTCAGGCGCATCAGCAAGCTGGGCGCCGGCACAGTAGGCTGCGATAGGTGCAGGGTGAAAGTGCCACGGGCCTGCCAGGCAAGGGGGGTGATAGACCCCAGAAAGTGCTGCAAGATGTGGGGTGATGCGCGCCTTACACGGACTCATTGTAGCCAGCGAGTAGGGGACAAGGATGGCGAGATCCGCGCGCAGCTGGGTGGTGCTTACAGGGACCGAGGAGCCACATCCAGTGGATCCTGGCGCTATGGTGGCGTCCTGTGGTGTGAACGCTTCAGGACGCGTCATCACTGTCGTTTTGGACTCCCTTTTGTTCCGAAATGGGACGTTTGGTTTGCTTTCTTTGATGGCGGTGAGTGAGACAGACTCCACCTTGGAGACACAAAGACGAACGCGGTTTGCAGTGGTGGTGAAGAGGCGATGTGCTTCAGTGGTTTCAGAATTTTAAAATGTTATGACAGATGGCCACCACCCGATTCTGTAAATATTATTGCTATCGTCGGCACTGGCCATCAGGCCGGGTCGACCTCTAGCAGCACGCCGATTGCCAAGGGCGTCGCCGTGGAGAGTCAGACAGAAGCCAAAACGTCAGCCTCGTCATTGTAAGGCAATACATAATATATGCCGCATACTGTCAATTACGAACAACGATAAGTATCGAGCACACATATTTATATAATAGTAACTACGGTCCCTAACGGCGCTAGGATATAGTAATTAATATCCGAGCAGGCACCCGTACGCGTACTAGTACCGCACTGAGGTACGCCTGTACCTACGAGTACTACTATCTCATTCGCGCGGCGTTCGCGCGCCTTCGCCGTACCCGGTGTATGCCCGTATATAATAGGACAGAATTCTTCGGTCCCGCGATACCCGTACAATATCATGCCATCCTTCACACTAGTATAACTGTCACAGAGAGGGCCACGTGTGTTCTCTCATGCTTAAGAAGCAAAAGGCATGTGTCACCTTCACGCTCCGATATAACAAATATCGACGTCTACTCGAGCAGGCCGGGCGTGCCAAAGTCAGTCAACGATGCGCCCATGCGGACCCAATTTTGTAGGGCAGGTTATATTTGCGCATGGTGCGAGACGGCGAGTATATTTGTATGTCCACTCAGTGCGGCTGACCGCGCTGCAGTTGCTGAGCGCGGCGGCTGTGTCGGGCCATGCAGGGCCTGCTGGGCGACAAGCCCCCGCCGGTGTTGGGCGAGGAGGGCGCCGCGGCGCTGGCGCACTTCTTCTTGCGCGAGGCAGCCGGTGGCCTGGGGCGGTCGCCCAAGTTCGTCAAGTGCCTGTCCACGGCGGTGGTGGCGCTGGGCGGGGCGCTGCGGCCACACAAGGCGGCGCTGCGCCGCGCGGCGGAGTCCACCGCCACCTTCCTCACCAAGGGAGCGCTTCAGAAGATAGACAAGCTTTGACCTGCTGGGTGCCTCGTGCCTCTGTGCATGCACTGCACTCAAGGGAAGCGCGCACCGCACCGCACCTGCTTGGATTGGCGGTGGCCGGGCGCAATGAGCTGTACACGCAGTCCTCCGCACGAGTCTTTGCGTGCACGTGGGGTTCCGCACGCTGATCGATGACGAACTTTCGAACATTCGAAATGCAACTCATTGAAATATAGCGCAATGGTGGCCTAAGGGTGTGCGGGAGATTGAAGGAGGAGGGGTGCTTCATTTGCCACTATACCTGCCGTACACTCGCCCTAATGTGACTCGCCTGATAAAATGCAGTATTGGTTTAGGTCACAGTTTCACCGAGAATTGGATGGGGGTCTTTATTTACGTCAAATACTCGATGTAGTGCTTAACGCTCTGTACATGCCATTGGCCACTATATGGTGCCGATTGTTTCTGTCGGAATCCCTACCCACGAAGTTGTCACGGGAAACCAATCAGCGGTGCACCTCTTGCCTCTCAATTAGCGCGCGTCAGGAAGTTCCACCTGCGTCATCGCCGTTGGACGGGAGCATCAGCCCCTCAGAAAGCGCTGGAGAGGTGGAATCGGTGCACTCAATCGCATCGGTAAGTCTCAATTTCAATGCTGCGCAACCTGCTCCACGGCGCCCTTACGTAAATATGCAAGGCACTCCCACATTCATTGATTGGCGCATGCGTGTGAGCGCGAGCGCATTCACAACGGATAAGGAGACTGCGAGCTGGGAGCGAAGGAATAGATGAGAAGCGCATTGGTATCCCAATTGCAAAATTCAAATGGACATACTTACATCGGGGAGCCAACAGCCGCAACATTGGGGATACCTACTGATGGCAATAACTCGGCAGGGCGTATATGTGTGGCGATAATATCCACTGTGCTAGGTTCTAATTGTCGCGACCGGCTTTTATAATGTCTTATGAGCCTCTCACTCAACTACGCCCAGCTCCTCCAGCAGCGCCACATGCTCCTCGCGCAGATATTATTGCCCTCTGTGGCCGCCCGTTGCGTGCCGACCCAATCCCACACCCAGCTCGCAAGGTTTTCCGCATATCGCATGGGCACCCGGCACTTGCCCTGCTCATGTCGATGGTATGCCACCACCGGCGCGTACTTGTCATGTCAGGCTGCCTCATGCATGCTGGGCCTGCAAGTATTGCAGTTATTAAGAGTGCCCAGAAGGACCCGCGTTGGACCTTGTATACAGAGCTGCTATTTGCCACAGTAGCGGTGCGGTATATACGTCGATGCGCTATCAGAGCCGGACCTTGTTTACATAGTTGCTACTTGCCACAGTAGCGGTGCGGTATATACGTCGATGCGCTATCAGAGCCGGAGCGAGGCGAGGGCTGGCGCTTCCTGGCTATCCGTCTGTTGGGGGTAATAGTACAGCTTGCGCACCCGGCGGGTGTGATGACGGGTGATCCGTTTGTGAACAAGTTCGTCCTGTTTGTGGCGTGGCTGCGATTCCAGGGGGCTTAAAGCCACTGCCGCAACGTCGGGCTACAGGTCCTGCAGAGCCTGCGCCACAAAGCTGACCGGGTGAACTCCCGCCTGGATGTGTCAGACAGCTTGCTCTTCAGTCGGCCAGAATTCCGGGTGGCGTTTGAGTGCTGGGGAGAAATCGGACGGTGGACCGGATCCCCAGCACGTTGGGAGTGGTGATCACGGTGAGAGCCACAGCGGTTCTGCGGACGCGATAATAATTGGCGCTACGTGTCACGAGTATTTTGGACCATTTGGCCCAATATATCAGGTGAACTTGTGCGAATATTGCATCTACGACCATTGCTGTGGTCGTCCTCCTGCATGAAGGCGGCATTTGCCCACCGCTATGCCAGGGCTCGAGGCGGCGAGTATAGCCACATGGTTGGAGTTGGGCTGAAACTGTGTGTGTGTGTGTGTGTGTGTGTGGGTGCGTGCGTGCTTGTGAAACCCTAAACCCTAAATCCACCCCTGGGCCCCAATGACGGGCGGGTTACACCATACCACACCACACAATACCATGCATTTCACTGCAACTCTCTCTCTCTCTCTCTCTCTCTCTCTCTCTCTCTTTACTGTATATATGTATATACACGTACATATACACATTCTAACATACAGGCATGGGGTGAGAAAGATTATCTGGCTTATTTAATGAGGCCCCTCCTCACTCTCTCCCTCTCTCTCTGGCACATAGAAAATGTTAGCGCTGCAAAACATCCCGGCATCCGGTAAGCAGGCATGGGGCAACAGGCATGCGTCAGCTGCCACCAAGTGCCGCCCTGCCTGACCCGGACGCTGTCCACCACGCAGCAGCAGCGGGACGGCGGCGCGGAGGGCGTCGCGCTGCCGGTGGATCTACGGGAGCAGCTGGACGGCGTGATGGCGGCGGTGGCGGCAGGGGAGCCGGGCCTGGTGACGAGGCTGGGCGCTGCGGAGGCGTCTGACGACGTCTTCTACCAGCTGTGCCAACACGTGCGTGCCGATCCTTTTTCCCCGCCACCGCCACCCTCTCCCCCACCACACAATACCCACTCGCGTGATGGCTTTCATGGTAACCGCTGCGCATTTCTGCTATGATCCTGCCAATACCGGTCCCGGGGCGGTAATAGGAACGCTGTGAAGACGATCCTGCACCGCTTGCGAGAGGTGAAATGTGAAACAAAACTATACCGTAATTGCGGCGAATGTCCGTACAGGCTGCTAGCAAAGCCAACTTGAGGCGTGTAAGCAGGGCCCGTTTAGGTGCGTCGGCACCTGCAGCAAGAATAAGGATGTCCATTGGCGCCCTGCCTTTCGAATCACCATATGCAGACCCCTGTCTCACATGTGGGTTTTATCACGATGTTCCGCGCTGCCCGGAGGTCCAACTCCGGTCGTAAATCTGGCATAGCCATGAGACCATTGCCTCATTCGAACCCCGAAGGGCCAATGCATCAATAAAGTAAGCCCGGGACCATCGAACCGGGAACCTGCCGTACCAGAGACCTCCGCTCTACCGAGCAGACAGACAACAAAGCCGGTGCATACCCAAATTAGTATCGCGCCGGCACCTACCTCTTTGCATACCAGCATGCGGATGTTTGTGAGAGTAGCGCTCATTGATGTGATAAGTGTAGGTCTGCTTGAAAGTCCCCTATGCCAACAAACGATTCGCAAATTTAAAACGCTTATCAAAGATCTGCCGCACCCAGATGTAGTGCCGCTCATGTATGGGCAGCATCAAGACTGTGTAGAACCACCCCAGCGTCATGCAGATATCAATTATATACCACAGGCACAATACCAGTACATGACAAGGGTGGTTCTTTCCTAAAATTGGGGTTTTACTCCTCGAAAATGTGGGCAGGTCCCGTTGTGTTGACGGGCGGACAGAGTTTGATTATGGCCCCAGTCTCCCCGGCAAGGCTGCGCTCCTCTGAGCAGCTGGCGGGCACCACGCCCATGCAGGTGCTCCGCCGCGACGGGAGCACCATTGGTGCGGCCGCGTGGGTGGCGGGCGCCATCGCTCCCAGGCTCCAGGCCCTGCAGGCCGCGGCGTCCGCGCCGCTGTTGGACGCCCTCTTGGACGCCGGTGCGCGATAGACACTCCTGCGATGATGACCCCCCCCCCCCCCCCCACTGGCGACTTATGACTTTCTCCAACACACACACACACACACACACACACACACACACAGACACACACACACACACACACACACACACCGCACTATTCAATCGCGTTGGCGGGTCAAAACAACGTTGAATTGTTATGCACCATCGAGTCTGGGTATGCGCGCATTGCATGTGGTGTTTCCATAGTTTTCAGGTCAAAACAGTTTTGCCTCAACTCCCGCCGGGGGGGGGGGGGGGGGGGGGGTCGAGAAGAATCATAAACGTTACATATCAACTTAACCCGAAGTGTGGTTATGGGCCGGTCGTTATGTCGCCTGAAACGACGATGTATATGCCATGAATGAATATCTCCGGGGCGGGCGGTGCGCAGGGGGTGACTATGTACCTGTAGTGCTGCATGTTTACTGCGATGCGGGACATTGTGGGCGCGCTCTGGACGCATTCATCATGCTTGATCACATACCGAATAAACTGATGCGACTCCTCTCCCGCTTCCCGTGGCGACCCGCACGGCCCACCGCCAGGCCGCAACCACCCGCAGCCGCTGGTGCAGGAGGGGCTGGTGGGCGTGGCCGCGTGCCCCAGCCTGAACGCGCCGCAGTGCGAGGCGCTGCTCCGGTGAGGAGCCCCCCCCCTCCTTTCCCCCTCCCCCCCCCCCCCCCCCCCCGGCCCCCTTGGTCTCCCCCTCCCCCACAACCGACCCACCTCCGAGACAATCGCGCAAACAGCCCCAGCAACGCACATGCTTACCGCCTGCTCGACACCATCGACACCCACACACCTCAGGCTCCGTCTTGCCGCTTGATGCGCGCTGCCGACGCCGTCTCCAGGCACCTGCCTCCCCCCTTTCCGCTTGGCCGCCGCCCTCTGCCCCCCTCTCTTCCGGGATCCGTCCTGCTGTGCTGGGAAGGATGCCGCGATTGTCGTATTTTTTTCCGGTGACGGCAAGCGCAGAGGGGCTCAGTGTGCGGATGATGGCCGGCAGGGTGGCGCGGGGGGCGCTGCCGCCGGCGCACCGCGGCGCGCTGCTGGCGGGGGCGCTGCTCGCGATGGAAAGCTGGGCCGAGCCGCGCGCCGGCGAGCACACCGTGGTGCTGCTGCAGGTAGCCGCCAGCCACTGCCCTTCTTAGGCGTTTACATCGCCGCGCTTGGCGGCAACCAATTCGCCCGTACTCATGCGCATCAGCAAGCTGGGCGCCGGCACAGTAGGCTGCGATAGCTGGGTGCAGGGCGAAAGTGCCACGGGTCTGCCAGGCAAGGGGGGTGATAGGCCCCAGAAAGTGCTGCAGGATGTGGGGTGATGCGCGCCTTACACGGACTCATTGTAGCCAGCGAGTAGGGGACGAGGATGGCGAGAGCCGCGCGCAACTGGGTGGTGGTGTTTACAGGGACCGAGGAGCCACATCTAGTGGATCCTGGCGCTATGGTGGCATCCTGTGGTGTGAACGCTTCAGGACGCGTCATCACTGTCGTTTTTGACTCCGTTTTTTTCCGAAATGGGACGTTTGGTTTACTTTCTTTGATGGCGGAGAGTGAGACAGTCTACACCTTGTAGACACAAAGACGAACGCGGTGTGCAGTGGTGGTGAAGAGGCGATGTGCTTCAGTGTTTTCAGAATTTAAAAATGTTATGACAGATTGCCACCACCCGATTCCGTAAATATTAATGCTATCGTCGGCACTGGCCATCAGGCCGGGTCGTCCTCTAGCAGCACGCCGATTGCCAAGGGCGTCGCCGTGGAGAGTCAGACAGAAGCCAAAACGTCAGCCTCGTCATTGTAAGGCAATACATAATATATGCCGCATACTGTCAATTACGAACAACGATAACTATCGAGGACACATATTTATATAATAATAACAGTCCCTAACGGCGCTAGGATATAGTAATCAATATCCGAGCAGGCACCCGTACGCGTACTAGTACCGCACTGAGGTACGCCTGTACCTACGAGTACTGCTACTCATTCGCGCGGCGTTCGCGCGCCTTCGCCGTACCCGGTGTATGCCCGTATAGAATAGGACAACATTCTTCGGTCCCGCGATACCCGTACAATATCATGCCATCCTTCACACTAGTAGAACTGTCACAGAGAGGGCCACGTGTGTTCTCTCATGCTTAAGAAGCACAAGGCATGTGTCACCTCCACGCTCCGATATAACAAAGATCGACGTCTGCTTCAGCAGGCCGGGCATGCCAAAACCAGTCAACGATGCGCCCATGCGGACCCAATTTTGTAGGGCAGGTTATATTTGCGCATCGTGCGAGACGGCGAGTATATTTGCATGTCCACTCAGTGCGGCTGACCGCGTTGCAGTTGCTGAGCACGGCGACTGTGTCGGGCCATGTAGGGCCTGCTGGGCGACAAGCCCCCGCCGGTGTTGGGCGAGGAGGGCGCCGCGGCGCTGGCGCACTTCTTCCTGCACGAGGCAGCCGGTGGCCTGGGGCGGTCGCCGAAGTTCGTCAAGTGCCTGTCCACGGCGGTGGTGGCGCTGGGCGGGGCGCTGCGGCCACACAAGGCGGCGCTGCGCCGCGCGGCAGAGGCCACCGCCACCTTCCTCACCAAGGGAGCGCTTCAGAAGATAGACAAGCTTTGACCTGCTGGGTGCCTCATGCCTCCGTGCGTGCACTGCACTCAAGGGAACTGCGCACCGCACCGTACCTGCTTGGATTGGCGATGGCCGGGCGCAATGAGCTGTACACACAGTCCTCCACGCGAGTCTTTGCGTCCACGTGGGG
Source organism: Tetraselmis striata (assembly GCA_006384855.1). Classification (NCBI taxonomy): domain Eukaryota; kingdom Viridiplantae; phylum Chlorophyta; class Chlorodendrophyceae; order Chlorodendrales; family Chlorodendraceae; genus Tetraselmis; species Tetraselmis striata. The sequence continues at coordinate 113,909 of VCJN01000865.1, forward strand.
TTCCGCACGCTGATCGATGACGAACTTTCGAACATTCGAAATGCAACTCATTGAAATATAGCGCAATGGTGGCCTAAGGGTGTGCGGGAGATTGAAGGAGGAGGGGTGCTTCATTTGCCACTATACCTGCCGCCCACCCGCCATAACGTGACTTGCCTGATATAATGTAGTATAATGTGGTTTAGGTCACAGTTTCACCGAGAATTGGATGGGGGTCTTTATGTACGTCAAATACTCGATGTAGTGCTTAACGCTCTGTACATGCCATTGGCCACTATATGGTGCCAATTGTCACTGTCGGAATCCCTACCCACAAAGTCACCAAAGAAACCAATCAGCGGTGCACCTCTTGCCTCTCAATTAGCGCGCGTCAGGAAGTTCCACCTGCGTCATCGCCGTTGGACGGGAGCATCAGCCCCTCAGAAAGCGCTGGAGAGGTGGAATCGGTGCACTCAATCGCATCGGTAAGTCTCAATTTCAATGCTGCGCAGCCTGCTCCACGGCGCCCTTACGTAAATATGCAAGGCACTCCCACATTCATTGATTGGCGCATGCGTGTGAGCGCGAGCGCATTCACAACGGATAAGGAGACTGCGAGCTGGGAGCGAGTGAATCGATGAGAAGCGCATTGGTATCCCAATTGCAAAATTCAAATGGACATACTTACATCGGGGAGCCAACAGCCGCAACATTGGGGATACCTACTGATGGCAACAACTCGGCAGGGCGTATACGTGTGGCGACAATATCCACTGTGCCTGTTTATAATTGTCGCGACTGGCTTTCATACTGTCTTATGAGCCTCTCACTCAACTACGCCCAGCTCCTCCAGCAGCGCCACATGCTCCTCGATCGCTCAGATATTATTGCCCTCTGTGGCTGCCCGTTGCATGCCGGCCCAATCCCACCCCCAGCTCGCAAGGTTTTCCGCATATCGCATGGGCACCCGGCACTTGCCCTGCTCATGTCGATGGTATGCCACCACCGGCGCGTACTTGTCATGTCAGCTGGCTTATGCATGCTGGGCGCTGCAAGTATTGCAGTTATTAAGAGTGTCCAGAAGGACCCGCGTTGGACCTTGTATACAGAGCTGCTACTTGCCACAGTGATGCCTCAATACGTCGATGCGCTATCAGAGCCGGACCTTGTTTACATAGACCTTGTTTACATAGTTGCTACTTGCCACAGTAGCGGTGCGGTATATACGTCGGTGCGCTATCAGAGCCGGAGCGAGGCGAGGGCTGGCGCTTCCTGGCTATCCGTCTGTTGGGGGTAATAGTACAGCTTGCGCACCCGGCGGGTGTGACGACGGGTGATCCGTTTGTGAACAAGTTCGTCCTGTTTGTGGCGTGGCTGCGGTTCCAGGGGGCTTAAAGCCACTGCCGCAACGTCGGGCTACAGGTCCTGCAGAGCCTGCGCCACAAAGCTGACCGGGTGAACTCCCGCCTGGATGTGTCAGACAGCTTGCTCTTCAGTCGGCCAGAATTCCGGGTGGCATTTGAGTGCTGGGGAGAAATCGGACGGTGGACCGGATCCCCAGCACGTTGGGAGTGGTGATCACGGTGAGAGCCACAGCGGTTCTGCGGACGCGAGAATGATTGGCGCTACGTGTCACGAGTATTTTGGACCATTTGAATCGGTGCACTTGTGCGGATATTGCATCCATGACCATTGCTGTGGAAATCCTCCTGCATGAAGGAGGCATTTGCCCACCTCTATGCCAGGGCTCGAGGCGGCGAGTATAGCCACGTGGTTGGAGTTGGGCTGAAACTGTGCGCGTGTGTGGTGCGTATGTGTGCGTGTGCGTGCATGCGTGTGTGTGCGTGTGGGAGTGGGTGTGGGTGTGGCTGTGGCTGTGGCTGTGGCTGTGGCTGTGGCTGTGGCTGTGGCTGGGGCTGTGGCTGTGTGTGTGTGTATGTGTGTGTGCGTGCTTGTGTAACTCCTCGGCAGTTTGCCATGGTTGTGAAGATGGCGCGGCGGATGGAGATCTGCCCATGGGAGATGCGGCTGTTTCAGATGATATTTCAGGCCTGCGCATGCCGATAACACGCTGCCGCCTGTCAGCCACTCGCCGTGCATGGCTCGACATTGAGCTCTTGCAGGCTGGCCTTTGGCGCTCCGTGGTGCAGCTGCTCCACGGGAACAAATGCTTGCATTGCTTCCTTCCATACATTCACCAGCACTTCGCTGGCTGGCATACTGACCGTGCTGAGTTCGCATTCCGCGTTTACATACATTGCTCATCCGGTGAAGATAGCGCTTGCCGAACTGCATCACAGCCTCGCCACATTTGGCTTTGTGGCATTGACGAGTATGGCACGTCTACATCAGACCGGCATGACAGTGATCGAGTCCGAGCACTCGCTGCGCGAGGTTGCGATATGCATGCTGTGTGCGGCTGTGGTCATGCATCTGGGATGCACCGGGAGGCATGTTGCTGCAAAGTACGACATGACGCGCTTCCTAAAATCCATGAGCTACCAGGCATGAGGGTATCTGCCGTCATGGACCATGGCTGGCACGATGTGGCAGACTCTGCTATATCCGTGGCCGCTCTGCGGACCGCAATACATCGCGTCACACACAGTCGGGCATGGACGTGTCAGATGGCCGTGGCCATGGACCGTTTTTTTTTTTTTTATATCCTACATATACTTATCTTGATTAGCCTCAAGATGACGACAAGCTACTGGCCCAGCGGGCCCTGCCCGGTGTCATCAGGTGGGGGAGTAAACCAGCTAGCTTACGGCATTGCTCACAAGGAACAAGTTGAAAAACGTGTTGGTTCGGATACATTCCCTCGCACCTCATGCAACCATTACACCAGTCGGGCGGCATCGAGTGGCGATGAGGCCGACGCCAATGCCTATGTGACCGGGCGTCCTTGCAGGCATATTCGTTTCCAACAAGGAGATCATCGCTCTCACGGAATAAACCCCTGTCCGGCCAAGGCCGCGCCGCCCTCTGCCTGTGAAATCGCGCTGCCCACTTTGCCCTTGGATAGCGTGGATGGCACGGTTAATGTGACCCCGGCTCAGACGGTCAGCGCGCCTGCCTCTCAGTGCATGTACTTCATCGAGTTTGGCGCGGTGTCCATGCCGCTTGGAGTTAGGCCGCTGGGAATTCGATCCAATGCAACTTTTGTGTATAAATATATGGAGATGTCTGAATCGCATCTCTCCCGTATATTTTGTTGTCTCCCGCCGCAAACGTTTCATGCCAAGGCCATGTGATTCTACCTCCGCACTAACAAACCCAGAAACGCAGCGATGGGTTACAATAGAAATGATGGTAGCAAGCCAGCAAAATCTTTGCAAGTGTGGGTGCGCTGCCGCAGCCGGAGGTGCTGCACCCATGGCGAGCTGGGCGACATTGAGCAAGTACACCTTATATTGTAGGCGATGTACTTCTTGAAATGCATCGTAGTGCAAACCAATGTAATGGGCAGGGGGTCGCAAAGGTACCAGTGGTACACGGTGATCAAGTAAGCTCGGTCGTACGTTGATGGTAACGGCGCTGCCAGGGCGGTGATTGTGACCCGATAAGGTGTGCCTCGACGATGACTGGAGGGCAGCCTGCTGTGAGTAGGATCAAGCAGGTGAGAGGCGGAGAGTGGGATTTAAGAGTGGGATTGCAGACGGCGCATGTCGGGGCTGATGTCCCCATCAAGTAATATGGATGGGCTGATGGCGCAATCGGGGCACGCTGCTGTATCGATACACACTATCGGGGCCTGATTGTAATTCCCGGACGCCGGGTGAAATAAAATATTACCAACATGCACGCCTTTTTTTAATCTTTGATTCATCAGGAAACAATGGCAAGCTTCTCTGTGCTGAGCGCAAATGTGAAACGAACAGCTTCATGCAATGCAGCAAAACAATATATCAATATCAAACAAAAAACCACGAGCAGTTTGGCAAATTATTATTTGTGGTCTTTTCACATGGCACGTGACGCGTCGCCGAGGCATTGTAATGCACATGACTTTGCTGACACAGGGCACCGCGGCGCTGCTGTGTTGCGCCATGCAGGGCATGTTGAGGGACAAGATCCCATCGGTGCCGGTGAGGACGGCGCCGCTGCACTGGCGCACTTCTTCCTGAGGAGGCCAGTGACCTGGGCAGTCGTCCAAGTTTGTCAAATGCTTGTCCTCGGCGGTGGTGTTGCAGGGCGGGGCGGCGCTACGCCCACACAAGGTGCAGCGCCACCGCGCCGCGGAGGCCACCGCCATCTTCCTGACCAAGATCGTGCCCGCTCCAGAGGGTAGACACGATGTGACTTCCAGGATGCTTCCAACAGCAAAATGGGGCGGCGTGCGTTCCTCGGGGTTGCCCCTGTGCATGCATCATACTCAAGGGAAGCGCTCATGGGACCGAGCTTTGCGAAGGGCATGCGCCGCGAGCCATGAGATGGATGCACACTGTTAACATTCCGTGAGCAATCTGAAAGAGCGAGCGGTGTTTTCACTAGGATCGGTAAGTGTGAACGGTTGCTTGTAGACTAGGTTTGCATTCGGGATGGCGATCCTTGAAAATTAACTAGCATATAGTTGGATATATAGAGTAGCAGTTGGCGTTGCTAGCGCGGTCTTATAATGAGGGTGGCGGCGTCGAGAATATTCATTAGGCGGCGCATGTAAAAACAGACGTACAGTTCTCGCCCCCCGCCCCCCCCCCCCTCTCACACAGCCCAAAGGTACCTGCTTGCCTAGCCAATGGTGTATGTGCTTGAGTTGATATGAGTTTAGTTGATATGCGTCAATATGTAGTCGCTGACTATTTCGCTATCTTCCCTGACACTTTCTCGCTGACAATTTAGCTGACTACTGATGATGGTAGTATTGTAATCCTTTCTGGCAAATTCCGGTCGCAAGTATTATTACCGCGACGACCCGTGGTGAGAGTTGCGTCTAGTTTGTTCACTGATTGGTTTACAGCGTGGAGGGTTGTCGTAGACATGGTTCGGAAGAAATGGTACCCGTATAGGAGTAGGCGAAGCCGTATTTAATAATCCGATACAGTCGCTGTGGTTGCGTCATCAAGCCAGTTGCCGAAGCATTTTGTATTTTATATTTTATATTTTATTATTTCATCTGGATTCCACGTCCAATTCAATTGTACCTGTGGTAGTGTTTCTTTTTTGTTGGGTTTTAATCAATTCCATCTGATAGTAGCTACCGGGCAGTCCGAAATGACCGGTAAATATTGGCCGCCTTTTACGGCTAGCTTTATATTGCAGGCACTGCTGCTACCCGTGCGGCCTATAGCGACCATACGGCCAAGACCCTACAGACGGGCAGTATGTAGTCACTAGCCAGTCACGGTCCGGGCGGGGCGGAAAAATCGAAATGATCTGCCCGTATCGTATCCGCACCGGGGCGGATAGTGACTACAGTCTTTGCACGTGCTCCCCGCGAAGTACCTCCGACAGTACACCGCCGGCCTGTCGTCTGCCGGCGGACGCCACGCACGCTCCGCTGGCCTGGTACTTAGCGTCTGTGGTGCCTTACCCCCGCCCGCGCCCCCCTGCGGCCCTGCGGCCATGCCTGCCGCCCGTCCGGGAAGTACGGGTACCTGTACTGGGCCTTCGCCCGACCCAACTCTTAACTACCCCGTAAAATAACCCGTGTAACCACACCTATCAATAATATAGTTACATGAGCAAGCTGCAAAAGGCGATCAGGAAACCACCCGAAAAGGCAATAGAAAACGGCCACTGCAGCAATTGCGCGGTGGAAGACCTGTACACCTATCAATACATCAGTCGCGGTGTCGCCTCCGGCTCATTGATGGGGGGCTGCGCCGCGCAGCATCCTGCCGCCCTGGTTATTGCGGCGGGGCCGGCCTGGGGCTGAAGAAGACGCGCATCCAGGCCCCTCACCTGGTTGACGACGGAGACTTCTCATCGATACCATCATTATTCCTCCCCTGCTACCTTCGAGCTTTGTACTCTTTGCAAAGATACGGGCACACCAGCGCATAGTCTGCGCGGCATCCTTGCATCCGACCCCGTCGCCACTTCCCCCCCTTCCAGGCCGACGGAGCGAAGACCCACCAGGAAGTGATGCCGCCGGCGCCGAGCTCCAACTGGGCAGCGCTGCGGCAACGGCTCAGAGGCGGTGGGCCAGCTGTGTCGGGCGCTGGTGGCGAGACAGTGGCTGATGGCGCCGGCGGCAGGAAGAAAAAGGTGAAGTCGAAGCCAACGCGGGGCAAGGCCGATGCGGGCAGGGCAGGGCGCAATTCGCAGCCGAAAGGGCACACCGGCCGCGAGGCGCACCCGGGCGCGGTGGGCGGCAGCCGGCCTGCCGGTGGAAGCTTGGCGCAGCGTCCGGCCCTGAAGAAGCCATTCACTGTTGGTAGGAAGGTAAGGGGCGCCGTGCCTCGTCGTGTTGCTTGTGGGGCGTCGAGTCGGCATCTCGGCAACTCATCCGCGAAGTGGAGCACGCGTGAGCCGATGCCTCGGGAAACAAAGAAACACGTGCCTGGTTGCTACTTGAGTCGCCACCGCTGCAGCAACCAAGTGGCGGCGCTCCTCTCCCTGGGGGAAGGGGGGGGGGGGGGGGGGGGGCACCCACTGAGCTGCCCGTGCTGAATCGACGCAGACGGGAGACGGCGGCAGCGCAGGGACGGTGGAGGGCGACCGGCCAGGCTTTCGGCCAGGGGGAGCCGGCCGGAAGCGCCGTCAGGCGGCGGATGGCGAGAATGTGGGTCGCTTTGCTCGTTGCCCCCGTTATTTTTAGGGACTCCTCCCTCCCCCACGCCATTCCACTTCCCTGCCCCAACACCAACGCAGACGAGGCTGCTGGCACATAGCGCACCACACCCATCTCCCAGACAAGTGCCGAGGCACATAGAGGCATGCCAGTGCGGCCGTTCGCACCTGCTTCCACACCTCCCCCTCCAGTCGTCACTGCCCTGGCCGCGCCTCTTCCTCGCCGCCTGACCCCATGCACCATTTCACCTTTCCATTCTTAGGAGGCCGGCAGCAGGTCGGTGCCAGCCGTGGCAGGAGAGGGCAAGCGCAGCAAGAAGAAGCGGAAGCTGCGGGTGCTGGAGGGGGGCAGAGGCGGGGTTGGGGAGGGGCGCAGGCCGCCGGCTGAAGGCGCAGGCGGTACAGGGGGGCAGGGGCAGGGGCAGGGCAAGACTGACCCGCCGCAGGGCTTCCCAGCGGGGCCGCCAGGGCGGTCCGCCTCGGGTCCACCGGCGCCCTTCCCGCACCCGACCCGCATGGCGGTGCTCACGCCCGCCTCGCCGGCCTTTGCCGCCGCGCGCGCTGCCTGCTACGCCGGCTTTGAGCACGACGGGGCGGACGCTTTCCCGGAGGCGCTGCATGCGGAGACAGAGCGCGCGCTGGCATCGATGTCTGCGGCCGGGCTGTTCCACTACGACATTGTGTCCGCCGGCAAGGCCGTGTCCTCCACCTTTTGCGAGCGCACACTGCTTGGCAACGCCGGCATGACGTACCACTACCAGCGGCTCCGCATCTTCGCCTACCCCTGGGGTGCGGGACAGCCCCCCTCTCCCCACCTATCCTTATCACCACCCCCATCCTCTCCCACTTTCAGCGGAGGGGAGGCGTGGAAGGATCAACGAGGCTTGCCAATGCCAACCCCGATGCTAATGCTTCTGGTAATCCCAATAACCTCCCCGACTCCATGCAGAGGACAAGCACACTGAGCCCGGAAGCCCCTTCCGCGCGCTGCGCCGTCTGAACGAGGCGATGGTGGCGCGCACCAACACGCTGCTCGACCAGCAGAGCGGGCTCATCCACCGGTGCGCTGACGCCGAGCACAAACATGTACGGCACAGGCAGCGAGAGGAAGAGAGAAGGGGGGGGGGGGGGGGGATATGTGTGTGTGTGTGTGAGTGTAGGCTTTCAAAGTCTGGAGAGTTAAGGGCGCCACCGCACCTCTAGCCACTCGTTAGAGTGGTGTAAGCCTCGAATGTGGCTTGCACGCAGCCTATAAGAGCATCCGCTATACTTTCGCGTTGGTGTTGCCTTCGCATGACCTCTGGCAGCGTGGGCAGGTTCTCATCTGTAGCGTTCTTATTACCGCATCAGCACCCGGATCGAGAGATACCTTGCTGCTCTTTGTTCCTCGGGAACCTTACCAAGAGCATTGCTGACTTTGCTGTTATTACGAGATGCATTGCGATATGATGCTGGAGCAGTCATTTTTCTCAGTGAATGCGCTCCATTTGGCCACTGTAGTGAGTGAGAGGGGGCTAGCTCTCATTGTATACAGCCATTACCCCAGTTTTGGGACTGTCTGTGCATAATGCGAGGTACATTCGCCGGCTTTGAAGTATCCCTCTGCAATTCTGTATTTCCTTGGACATGTGTATCAGGGACAGACTGTGCTTCAATTCTTTTCTTTGAGTGCTTCATTGTGCAATTATGTTGTGCCCACTGACACCCTCCTGGCGGATGGGGCGCGACAGGGGGCGCGCAGACTACAACATCACGCTCATCAACAAGATGGCCGCCCCCGCAGACTGCGCCGTGCCGCTAAAGGATGAGGCGCTGTACGGCATGGGCCCCACCAGCGTGTCGTGGCATGCCGACTCGAGCCTGGAGGACTGGAGTAGCATTGCTGTGTGGCAGACCACGGATAATGCCCCCGACGCCACAGACTGGTACGGGGAATGCCAATGCCCCATGGCCTTCCCCCTTTGGACAGTCCTCACCTCCCTCCGTCTGGGGTCTGGACATGTGCGTGTACATCAATACGGGTACCGACACGGGAATAAGAACACTGCGAATAGGAACCTGCCCTAATTGCCGGAGATCAAATGCAGAAAACACTGAAAACAGAGGGCTGAAAACACGACTGAAACGAGTGTTGTTAATTGGTTGCATGCAAGCCCAGTTTGAAGCTTATAGTAAATAAGGGTTCTTATTGTTGGGGTGGCACCCGTAAATACAAATCAATACGGGTGCCGACGCGGAACTCGGAACACTGCGAATAAGAACCTGCCCCACCTGTCAGAGAACAAATGTAGACTAAACCATGGAGGAATTGCAGCAAATGTTCTTATTGGTTGCATGCAAGCCAAATTCGAGGCTTATAATGAGGCCTCTTCTAGGTGAGTCGGCACCTGTACTTAGACTCGCAGTGCTATTATGCCATGATCTATTTGAGTGCGGGCAGTCAACACGATATCAATGAGGAGTGCGTCACTGTTGTCCACGAAGCTCCGGTGTGATATCAAGCCCCGATTCTGGTATTTGCTTGTAGTCATCTGCAAACCAGCAGTGTCGCACATCTGCCGGTGCATATGTTGCTCATCTTTTGCATACTGTGTGTGTGTGTGTGTGTGTTTTGGGGGGAGGGGGCATTTATCATCAAGGCAAGAATGCATTCTGAGGCTAAGGGGGCCGACATCTTATTAACAACACTGCAAATAAGAACCCTCCCTGTCTGCCAGAGGTCAAAGTGGACGAAATTTTAGCGGAACTGCAGCGAATGTTCTTGTCGGTCCGAATTCGAGGTTTATAAGAAGGGTACCTATGGCTGTGTCGGCGCCGGTGTGCGGCATCTTCACAACACAACTGAGTGCATTATTATCGCAGGTGCGTCCAGAGATGCATGTAAGCCTCCCGTGCTGCGCCACGCGAGGTTGAGCTGATACTGCTGTATACACGTGTGGGCACGATCGGCTACCGCATGCCCACCGTTGCTCACCTTATATGGCATACCACTGGCATAAGTAAGTGTTATTTCACGACACAAAACTCCGGTGGATGCGCCCTCTGACTTGGCGCCCACTATATGTTCGTGTGCCCCGCACCATATTGATTTTGGCCTGCGGGCCCAAACAGTAATGACATGAACCGCGGCATCGGATTTCCGTTTCTCGGCTTTTGTGGCACATTCTGATACATATCCATACGATATATATCTTTCCTCTTTTCCCTATGGGGTCGAAAACATTACTCCCCAAACCCAAAGCTTGGTGACAGTAGCCTGGTGTGCATCGCCAGCGTTGACATTGAGATATTTGGCAGATAGGGGGGGGGGGGGGGGGATTATTGGCAACATAGACAAAGGGTATATGACCGAATCCCATGGCGCATGCTGTGTGCCGGCATCAGCGCTGCATGTTTCACGTCTGACTTGCATCGACTGTTCGCTCCTTGTGCATGCCCTCCGTCTGCCCTACCCAGGCACGTGGCGGTGCGGGTGGCACATGACGAGGCAACCCCCGCGCTGCGCGTGCCGCTGCGAACGCGCGAGACGTACTACATGCTGGGCGACTTCAACCACCACCACCACCACGCGGTGCTGGCGGGCGCGTCAGACCGCTACAGCAGCACGCACCGCGTGGCCGTGACGGGCCGGGACACGTGGGGCTACATCAAGGCGCGCTGCCAGGCCGCGCTGGGCGTGGTGGCGGCTGCGGGCGGGCCGGTGGTGGCCGCGGACGGGTTGCGGGCGGTGGGGGAGGCGCTGCTGGAGGTGGAGCTGCAGTGGCTGCGCATGTTCTGGATGCAGGGCGCGCGCCACGCGGACTCGCACGACGCCTTCTGGCTGCCGCGCATGCACAAGCTGCGGCGGTGGTGGGGCCAGCTGGAGGACAGCCGCCAGCGCTCTCTGCAGGCACCCGCCCCCGCCCCCCCCCCCCTCCCCCCTATTTTGTTTTCCCGGTGCCCACCTACCTACTGGCACACCATGTGCATGCCTACTCAATTTGGATTCTTGATATTTTTGTTGAATATTGGTTTTCATGATATAGTGGGTTCGTGAATGATCGTAATTTTAAACATTGCTAGCACATTGCTACAAGGGACATACCGTCACTACCCAGAAACGCTACCCGAAGCGCTGGAAGAAGCTGGATAGCCGAAGCTGTGAGAGTTGACAAATGTAGGGCAAATATACATCAGCCGACTGTATATACCGGGGGGGTGGGCCGGGGGGGGGGGGGGGGGGGGGGGGGGGGGGGGCGCGCATGACGGACTCAGCCTGTGCTACCGATGCCTTTGACAACAGTGCATACATACGCATGGTTGCGGCCTGAGCGCGCCGCTGCTATCGCGCCGTCCGACGGCAGGCGCTGGAGGCAGCCAGCGGCAGGCGCGTCCAAGTCACGGGGGTGGAGGCGCGCTCGTACGGCATGGCGGCGTACGTGCTGGAGGAGCTGGCGCGCGGGCGGAGCGAGCTGCGCAAGCGCTGCAGGAGCCCACCGTACCGCGCGCTGCCGCGCGACTGCCAGCCTGTCACGGACGTGCCGGTGCCGCTGGGAAGCGAGGCGCTGTGGGAGGCCTTTCGGGCTGTGCGCGCGTGGCGGGCCGCCTTTGAGGCGCCGGCGCAGGGTGGAGGAGCCTGAGGGTCAAGCGGACACGTGCTGCGAGCGCGCGTAGCACGTGTCCGTCCTGGAGTATGTACCCGAAAATTGGAAATAGTAGCAATAATAGCGTATGGCCGTCGTATCGACGCTGCAAGGGTTTCACTGGTGCCAGTCCCAGCCCGGGGGCGAAAAATAAAACGTATGGGCGCGGCTTATAGCGACTATCAGCGCAGTATTGAGAAGAATTCTCGCAGCACCCTCCGTCCGCCGATAAGCCTTCTAGGAGTACCCAGGTACTCGTGGAAATCCGCCCTACTCGCACGAGTAGGGTGATGGTCACAATGCCGCTGTTCGAGGGCATCGAGAACACAGCACGTCGTCGCGTATGATGACTGTTACTGTATTATTAATCCCCCCCCCCCCCCCCCCCCCCCGTGCGCGCGCGGCACTGGCAAGTGTAGAATAGTTAGAATAGTAGTCGCGAAATAATACATAAGACCACAACAGATAATCATTCATGCGATATAGGCAGAGCAATTGCTTACTTTTCATCCGTGGACCAAAATCAATGGCCTCGGCGCAGCCCCCTTTTTGCGCCATGTGTGTATGTTTGTACGTTTGTATGTATGTGTGTATGTATACATACATACATATGTGTAGCTTTTTGCGCCATGTATGTGTACGAGCGTCAGCATGGCGCAGTACACGAAAGCCACATTACATCGCATTGATGGTGCCGGGGCCATGCTTCCCCGCATCCATGCTATGCCTTGGTTTTATATTCTTGGATGCTTTCATCGCACTATGCATGCCATCGAGTCTGCCATCCTCACACTGGGACTTCATGCCGACGTCCTTCCAATGGCGCTGCGTTACTGCTTCTTATCCTACTTTGAGTGTGGGCGGTGAATGCAGGCGGCTGTTTTTTTGTCGCAAGGGAGTTACTTACATACTCTGGGTTGGCGCAAATGAAATTTGATATTGACATTGATGTTAAACGTGCCGACTTGCTGCCTTCCGCCGCCCACGCCGAGTTGCTATTACAGTCCATTATTGGTTGCACTCACAAATCGCTAACCGCAGCCCCTTGCGTCCTTGGTGCCCCCTGCCCTCCCTTACATGCCCCCTCCCGGACGGAACAGTTAGTCCTCCGTCACCAAAGGGTGTGTGTGTTAGGAAGGGGGAATGGGGGGGGGGGGGGGGGGGGGTATCGTGCTTAGTTATTCTTCCCTCCATAACATACCGCCATGCCTTGCCTGGGCCTAGAAAGAGCCGGCCGCCCTACTGTATTGAGGATGGCACGGCATACAAAATAACACAAGTGGCAACAACAAAACAACCCTTGCCTATTCACTCCTCGCGTGCCTTGTGCGCTATGCCCCCCCCCCCCCCCCCCCCCCCAACTTGCGGTGCCTGCCCCCACACGTGCTGCCAGTACATTTGTAAACTTTCAAACTCCCCATCAAAATGTCGTAGTCTCACAGTATGGCCCACACGCATCATGGGCACCTCAAGACAGCGAGAGCTCAACAGCGGCATCATATCCGAAGGGTGGGCGACAGCTTGCCGCGTCACTTTGAAAGGCAACAAAACGGTTGTTTGCAGAGGCATTGAGGAGATTACTATGTTACAACAGTTGGCGTAATTTATGTCATGAGCACAATCAGATTATGGGGGAAATACACCATGGCTCCGCTTGGCTTCGTAAAATGCTGTCTAGTCTCAATATGTGGTCCTTTATACAAATGTCTCAGCTTCTGGAAATCAACACATAATAGGGTTGTTGCGCGTGAGCATTATGGTTGACCTGCTATGATCAAGTGCTAGCGGTTCATGAGTCGACACGAACACTGCTTCGGCTTGCCCCTGGCGCGCTGCGCTGGGGCGAAGAGCTAGCAGAATCACTACAATACATGCGGATAAGGGTGCGGACGGGCCGCCAGTGCCCCCCGCCCCTTTCTCGAGCCTTACCGTTGAACGTAACACTGCGCGTATCATCATAGGAGGACGACTGACATAGTCTGTATCTTCAAGATGTGCTGCCAATACGCAGCGGGGGAGTTGCTGTCGATCCCAGGCCAGACGACGAAGTCTCACGCCGTTTTTTTGCTGGTCAAGAGCGAAGTGCCGCCCGCCCGGAAAATATGGGCGCGGCTTCCTCGCGAGGCTTGCTGGGCGCGGTGGAGCGACTAGTACAGAAATGACGAGAGGTCCCGGTAGCTTCGGAACTGGAGCTCCGCCTGGTCTGCGTGCGTCTTAATGCCCGTGTTGCGCACGGAGCTTGGCCGCGCAAAGGGGTCGCAGGCCGCGTCGGTGATGTCGCGGTGCTCACGCAGGCGGCGTTGCCTGTTCAGGTGGTGCTGGCAAAGCAGCTCCCGGCCCCGCTCAGAAAAGCTCCCGGCCGAGCTTGACGCGGGGTTGGACGGTTCACCGTGCGAGGCCCACGACTTCGCGCAAAGGAAGCTGTGCGGCGGCGTGTCTAGCGGCGGGACGCGAGGGCCGTGCAGGGAGGCTTCCAGCTTGGCCGACACGGCTGCTGAAGCATTTACTGAGCCGCCCCGCCCGCTCGCGGCGCTGCCCTTGCCTCCAGCGCACGAACGCGGTGGGGTTGTCATGTCAAAGAAGATTCCAGCTCGAACCATAACTCGCGACGGCCTTCGGGCCGTCTTGAAGCCGTTGGTGCCCTTAGCAAGTAGCGTGTCGGTGGCCGGAAGACGAGCGCGGCGTTACAGAATCTCGTCACGGAAGCGAGAGCAGGGGCAAAATGTTGGAGCGACTACGAGTGCGAGTATTGCGGACGAGTAGCAGTCGTTAGATATCGAAGAATCGCAGCCAAGGACGAGCAGAAGCCAATAGCCAACAGCTTCCGGCTCAGTAGTGTGTGGGTTCCTTTAGGCACAGCGAGTTGTTCTTTTGAGGGGCGGCAGGTCTGTTATGCCCTTGAGACTATATGCTCCACTATGGTTAATACATCGTTCATATGACTGCGCGGGGGTTGAGTAGGATGAAACTCTGCCCGCTGCTTGGAATCCTCATATATCAGTTGCCGGTACGAGTACAGCAATGGATAGTGGTCGCCTATGGTCGCTAGCCGTATCTCCACACGGGTACCCGTGGCGTGACGGCACCGCGGTCGTTGCTCTGTGACGTTATTAGGACCAAGTTATTCGTTCCAGACGGATGACGCGAACGCGTCTCGTACTGGTACCTGCCGGGCTGGTACCTACCAGTTTGAAAGGATTACAGGTACCGCGGGCATACTGGTACGAGTACAGGTGCCTGTAGGGTACAGGTATGGGATACTGATGGGGTTACTGATGGGTATCTCCGGAGCGAAACATTTTAAATGGCAATGACTATTAATTAATGCTGCGCTTGCTTCTGGGATGCTACTTGCCGCCGAACGCGCCGACAGTACCTTACGTGCCGTAGTCCGTCAGCGAAGCGCGTCGCGCCTGCTGTATACGCGACGAGTCCGCCAAACGAGTACGAATAGGGGTATGGGTATATCGGTACACATGTGCGATCGACGATGAGTGGGATCAGTAAACCTAGCGACTGTTCAGTATTTTGATTACAGGTAGTCGCTATGTGATTACATGTGCTGGGTGCAACATAGAAGAAATCCTTACACAATCCATATGAACGATGATCATGCATTATTATATATGACACAGTGCGGGTCTGGTATGGCAGAAGAAGCGTGCGACTCGAGCGATAAGGCTGCGCATCAGGTAGTGAGAAAGATCAGAACTTGGTGCACCAGGTAGATCGTGGATCGCACCACGAATCAATATTTCGGCCAGGAATTTACTGGTGCATTGGTATTTCGGTGGTGGTATTTACTGGTGCACCGATACTTATGTGGTGGGATTTAGGCCAGTAAGAATTGTTAGTGCGCGTGTTTTAAGTACCCCCCCCCCCCCCCCCCCCCGCCTTATCTGACCCGCCCCTCCATAAGTTTTGTAATTGGCTGATGTATTGTGTAAAGTACTATCGACATCAGTGTCTAAGGGAAAAGTGCTGCAATTCTCCATAAATTGTGTAGGGGGCAGATGCCATACATGTAGGTGTGCATTTCAAGGCATGAGGGCAGCATTCAGAGCACAAACCACACGATTAAAGCAGTGTTCTATGGCTGCCCCTGCCCCTTCTGGCGTGTGCCCACCATACAAATATGGTGGTCATATATTTGATGTGGGTGTTGGCTATTGCATGCCGCCTGTCTAGATGGCGATGCGCCTCCTTTCCCGCTCCAGTTGTGTTGACACCAGTGCTGCTGCCACTGATGTACACCAGACAATGTAGCTAGGGTATGCGTATTAGTACTTTAGCACGTATCTGAGTGGTACGAGCACCGCACTACGCACGCGCCGCGGGCATCGCGCATCGCGCCCGCCATATAGGCGTTCGGCGCACCGGGCTTGCTCACTTCTCTGTAACCATACACTCTCCCGGCTATTGGCTTCCGCCTCCCAACCCCGGCATGCGACATGGACCAGCACGTCGGTTGCGGGGAGGTTGCGCATGACAGGTTATGGGCCCTCTACAGCCTATGTCGGACACTAGTGAGAATGGTCTGACGCTAGACCTCGCAGGAAGTCCGTCTGGGCGGGAAGCCCGGACGTAAAACCGAGACCACCGCAGCCAGAAAGGGGCCTCGACACTCGACAGGCTGTTTGCGCACCTACATCTAAAGCGCACACCCGGACGCTAGCTACCATGACGCCAGCGACCGCCATGTACGGGCTCCCTCGCCAGCTACCACGGCGCCAACGAGCGACTACCGCGTACCACAGTTCCCGCCCGAAGAGATTCTCGGCTCGGCCGACTGGAAAATTCGGGCAACGCTCGTCGACTAGTATGAAGTCGCATGCGAAGCTCGGCACACCAGCGCCAAGGAGAAGTGGCCACCCGCGACTTTTATCCGCTCGACAGTAGGCGCCGTCAGACTCCCTAGAGGACCTGCCCCGATCCATGCCGAGGTCAGGGCATGGCGGGCTGCATCTCTAGGCTAGCGACTAGCGTTATCAGCCGAAACCCCTGCTTGGCGCATCCCCTTGCGATATTGGGAGGGGATGTTGACACCAGTGTTGTTGCCACTGCTGTACACCAGACAATGTAGCTAGGGTATGCGTATTAGTACTTTAGCACGTATCTGAGTGGTACGAGCACCGCACTACGCACGCGCCGCGGGCACCGCGCATCGCGCCCGCCATATAGGCGTTCGGCGCACCGGGCCTGCTCACATCTCTGTAACCATACACTCTCCCGGCTATTGGGTTCCGCCTCCCAACCCCGGCGTGCGACATGGACTAGCACGTCGGTTGCGGGGAGATTGCGCATGACAAGTTGTTGCAGCTTGCTCTTGCCAATCGTTGCATATCCTTTGCAGTGATGCATCTCTCTGTAGTCCACGCACGTCTGGCACATAGGCAGCAAATTCCTCAGGATGGGTAATAGTTGTTTGTCAATGAAGGCGCCATCTTTGTCTTGGGATGTGCCTACGCAAGTGGCACAGAGCATAGGATCCATGTCGATCTCTGCGTCGTCACCATAGGTCATGTGCTGCTTGTTTGCGCTGATGTAAAACCCTGACTCCACAGCTAGCTTGGTCACAGGTGAGCGTGTCGTCACACAGAAATGCAAAGTGCATGGGGCGGTCTGGATCAAGGGGTTGCATGCCACAAACATAGGTGGTTGCTGCCATGGCATCATGCATGGCATGATTGGCCAACAATCTGCAAGTGGCATGGCATGCATTCAATACACCAATGTCATGTTCGCTATTTATATACATTCACCAAATGCTGTGTCAATCGAGATGTGCACAGCACACCAACCTGCTGGCAGCCAACTCTGCTTGGGTATATGGTTCAGCTATCTTAATGTTGATTGGCGCCTTGGTGTAGTAGATGCATCTCGGCTTCCTGTCTCGTTGCAAAGCACCTGCCCCCCGATGTTTACAGCCTTGCCAATGCTGAAGTTTTTTCCGGTTGGGGATGAAATGGATCTAAGATAGTAGCGTCTCACTCGCTACATGCGCCGCATGTTGAACACGGTTGGCAGCAACGCTTTGTCGTACTCGACCAGCGGCGGGAGTAGCTGCCGCCAAACTCCCATGGGCATGAGTAGAAGCACTACCAGAAGGCGGTGGTGATCTCCGAGGTGCCCGCATGATGTTAGCGCGGGCAGCCGTGTTGCGCTGGTGCTCGTCTGTGAAGGGCTGCGATAGGGAATTCCATGAGGGACATGTACCGGAATCCAGTCTCTTTGTCCCCCTCACCGCCGTCACTATCTGGAACGGGGAATGTCTTGGGGATGGGCAGGGCATTGCCCTGTAGGTGTGCAGCATTTTTGTAGCCGGCTTGCGGCATGCAAAGAGGCTTGAATAACTGAAGTTCGCACACATACCTTGCAGTCACAGTTGTCGACCAGTGGTTGCTTGAAGACTTGAATAATGTAGTCACTGCTACGGGAATAACTCCAACATCTTCAAGACTCCAGGCGCATGGCTGCCCACATTTTGCCTAGTGGTTCGGACCTTTGTCACCCCATGCAAAGTTCTTGGGGTCCGACATCATGTCGAGCATTGCCGTTGTGAAAGGGAACAAAGTTGCAGCTATATGCCGCAGAAATGTCTTCCCCTCAACGGCAGCCTCTGCTTTTGCCCATCCGGCCTTGCGCTCTTTTAGCAAGTCCAAAATCTGGTTGTGAAGCCTCTCCTTCGCATCTCTGGGGGATCTTGCAGCAAGGGTAGTGCATGTGTTTGCTGTTGATTTAGGCAGCTAGCAACAAGATAGTGGCGCCTGCCTGCCGAGTGCAGGCGCATCGGACTTCATGTAGCGTCACCTCGAACTTGAAGTGCCAAGTGGGCACCTATTCCATCACATCCCACAGGCTATCCTGAAGCATGCGGCTGCCACCAGACTCGCCAGTCACACGCCGCGTCTTTTTGCCCGAGGACGGCGATTTGAACAACTCGGGCTCCATGGAAAAAAAAATTTGGAAATATTTTTGTCAAACCCAGGAAATAAGATACGGGAACCAAAAAGGTGTTATCCTGGAGATGGGTACGGATATAACTCCAGGAATGTAACTTTTTGATACATATTTCGGGAACGGGATATTAACTCCAATATCGGCACATTTTATTTCCCACCTCCCTGCTTTTGTTTCCAAGATATCACCCGTTTCATTTCCACACAATTTCTACTTCCAAGAAAGTGTCTGTCTATTTCTATACATGCCTATTACCTGAATTTGCCAAATTTATTTCCCCCAAAAATACTTACCACGCTCCACGACGACCATTGCAATGTGTTCAACGAGCTCAAAGGATAGGCAAGGCCCCGTGTCGTTCACTGCATATTGTAGCATGCCGCGCACGGTACGGGCCTCTAGCCAATCTTGCTCTAGGGGATAGAGCACGGGCCTAGCGGAAAGCGCCATGCCGTCTCACTTCACCTCCACCTTCACAGTGTGCCTGGTGGATACCGACATGGTATCGGCTATCCAAGCCGAAGGCTTGCGACTTGAGGCAGGCGTGGTTGTAATATATTGATAGGTATTTGCGCTCGGGCCGACAGCAGCATGCCGGCCTAGCCGCGCCGGAGGCGGCAGTGCTTGCGAGGGTTATGCGGTGCGTACGGTATGGCCGTTAGGAGGAGCCGGTCAGTAAAAGCGGAAAGTACTAGCAACAAAACAGTGGGCCAGACAGGGTCAGCTACCAAACTCCCCCCCCCCCCCCCCCCGCCCCTTCCGTTGTGAGCGAGATATGGCACCTAACACTTACAATTCTTACTGGCCTTACTGGTGCATCGCTATTTGGGTGGTGGAATTTACTGGTGCACCGATATTTGGGTACCGGAATATACTGGTGCATTGGTATTTAGGTGGTGGAATTTACTGGCCGTGCACCGATATTTCGGTGCCGGAATATTTACTGGTGCACCGATATTTAACCCTCGATTTAATCAATGCACCAATATTGAGCCGCGTAATTGAATCAACGACTACTGGTGCACCAATAATCAGCCGATAATCAGACACAGTGGGATACATGTAGCATCGACAGTTTAGGTCGTGACGATGAGTCACTGCAACGATCTATCTCCCGGTCGCCATTGAATGAATGTGGGATCTTGGCTCCCAGATTTAATCGACGGCAGTAAAATAAGCAATTAATAACTGCCTCTCGTCTAAGACGGATGAAGGAAAATAGATAGGTGCCGCCGCATCTATTTTCCTCGTACCCGATTTTCCATACATTCCTCGTAGTCGCGAGCCGGTCCTCGTAACGAATAAACATATTCGTTTTTGGGGGGGGGGGGGGGGGCGGGGGGGGCGGGTGGGATCTTTTTATTATTTATTCCATCTGCGAATCGGTGCCCGCGTAGATTCCGTTAACTGTTCCGTCTACTGTTCGGCATGCGCGAAATACCCCGGAGAGCCCCCCCCCCCCCCCCCCCCCCCCCCCCCCCCATCTCTCTCTCTTCCTCTCTCCCTCTCTCTCTCCCCCGCCCCCATTTTTGAGCTAGAGCACAGCGGATCCGCACGTACAAATTGCACCGCCCACAAACCCTACCCCCCTCTCGCAGTCTCCGATTCACGCCGGACACAGCCAATACACACCCCTAGAGAGAATGTCGCCTCGTTGTTGCTATGGCAAGTATTGCCTCGCCCCACGCATGGGGTTCGCGCCCGACTTGGAGTCATGCATGTGGCCGCTGCGCGACAGCGTTTCTCCACCACGTCTGTCAGACAGAGCACGCGCAGCTCGTGGCGGACCGCGGCGAGGCCCAGGAGCATGGCGAGGACGTGGCTATGCGCAAGCTGTGCTCTGAGTGCCTAGAGCTGGAGCTCGGCATCAAGGAGAGCGGCCCTATGATGCCGCCAGCTACAGCGCGAGCTACAATGGCGCCGCGCGTTGAGCCTGCTCCCCCCACGACCAGCGCTCCCACCGCGGTCGACTCGCAGACGCTGGCGACTGAGGCACAGCATGCTCCCCCCCTCGAGCCCGGCGAGGAGGCTGAGTCGCCGCAGCAGAGGAGGGACGGCCAGAGACCGGTAATCTCACGGTAGGGGCGGCATCACCGACGGACAGCGGCATGGTGGCAAAGGGCATCGATCCGCCGCCGCCAGCCACCAAGCGCCCGCGTGGCCGGCCTAGGGGCAGAAAGAACAAGCAAGCATCAGCACGGGCGGGCGAGGGGGGGAGGGGAGCCCGATGCGGAGGAGGGTGGAAAGAACAAGAGGGCGGCGGTGAACGTGCGCGATCCTGGCAATCTTGCCAAGCATTGCCAGTTCAGCGCCGACGAGATCGCCAGCCTGCTCGGCTACTCGATAGATGGGGGGGGGGGGGGGGGGGGGGGAGGAGCGACGATGGCATGCCGCTGAAGGGGGCGCGGGCGGTGCCGACGTGGCAGGGGCTTCGCGCGAAATACGAGGAAAATAGTTGCCTAGTTTCCTTCATCGGTCTAAGCGAGGCGGTAAGGATCGGACCGTATAGACATGACATAACAATGACGGGATCATGGCGTTCTGAACCCATGAGGACGGTGGGTGGGCGATAGCGCGGCGTGGTGGGTCCGTCGCTGCGCATCAGCACTCGGGGGGCGGCATGAACCCAGGGCGTGGCCGCGATTTTGCAATATTTCGTACCGATACACCACACGGCGATAGCGACAGCCGGTTTGAATGTGTTTGAACTAGCTAGCTACTCGTCCGAGTAGTCTTGCTTGGTACCCAAACTGATTCAAACGATCACTAGGCTCCCAACCTGTCTCATAATTTCACTGTAATGGCCCGTAATCGCGATTTTCCCACGGAGTGGGCTTGTAATCGCCGTGTAATACCGTGGAATCCGTATATATACCGTGGAATCGCCAATTTTCTGCTAGGCTCGGTAGTCGCAATGAAGTGCCCGTAATATTGCTACCAATACCATGTCGTGCCGTCCCCATACTACATTGGGCCCACATCGCGCCTCGCGCGCCTACCCCTAATCGCTCCGGATTTCGCGACGCTGTACTTTAACGCCTCAACACAGGCTCCGTGACGACGCCCAACGCCGAACGCCCAACGGTATCGTAGGGCTCAAACCGGCTGAATTGCTACAAGTGCGGGCGGGCAGTTAACCATATGCATCGCAGCCGCGGCAGCGCCAGTGACTAGCTCCTACCCATCCCCGCGCCGCTGCGAGCCGCCGGCGCGAAGTAGTGGTGTGCCATGGGGCGTCGCAACTCCAAGCGCAGTATTCCTGAGGACAAGGAGACTTGGGAAGAGGTGACCAAGAGAATGTATTGCCACGCGTGTGGCGCCTTTGTCTCAAGGACTTACTTCTATGACACTCATAGATGGACGGAGGCGTGCGCCAAGCCTCCGGACACCGCCGCGCCTGTCGCAACCAATGGTGATGGCGCCCCAGCTGCACCGTACGTCCGTCACGTCTCCAACCGTCCGTCCGTCCGGACCCGGTCAGACCGAAAGGCGGGGCGAGCCGGGTGATGCATCGATGCCGTCGCCGCCGCCACCCCCCCCCCCCCCCCCCCCCCGCTCCCTCTCGCTCCGCCGCTCCCGTCCATTCTATCCCCGAAACGAATCAGCGAGCTTCGCACTACCCATCGGCGAGAAGGGGCATTCGGTGTCGTCTGATTGTGGCCTGCCAGCATGCATGGCAACGCGGTAGATGAATGCCGAGCTTCATGTGGGCGCCGTCATAACCAAAACCGTTCGGGACGCGGGGGAGCTTTCTCGGCCAGGTAGCCCCCCCCCCCCCCCCCCCCCCACACACACCATCCACGTTTCCATCCCTGACATCCCGTTACTACACCTGCCATAGGCCCACCGCCACCATGTGATAGCCACCCGTGTGTATCACCCAACATACATCTCGTCCGTTGGAGATGGGATATCGAGGACGCAGACCCGGCGGATAGGGAGATGGTGATAAAGGTGATATACGACAACGGCGACTCGGAAGAGCTAACCGAGTCGGACATACAACCGCTATACCTGACAAGACGAAATTGGGCATAGGGAAAATCTCTCCGCCAAATGTTGGCCGCGAAGGGCACAACACGTTCACGGCCTATCCGAGGAGATCCGGGAGCTAAAAACTTGTCGGCTGAAGAAAAAGCCGCAAAGCGCAAAGCGGGAAGAGATGTCATCGACAACCTTTCTTATGACTGGACCGATAAGCGGCGCAAGACCAAGCCAATGTGAGTTGAGATCGCTCATTATTTCATTATATTAGGTATTCTCGCCGGATTGTTGATTTCCTATGCCGTTTTTGATTTAGGAACTAAGGCTACATACCCATTTGGCAGGGAATCCATTCCGGAACCCGCAAGGGCTGTCACAGCCGGACATGAGGACGAGCATGACACACAGCTCCCCAAGCCACCAACGGCAACTGAACCGACTATATCGGAGGCAACTTCACCCACAGTCAGTATGCCCGAGTCTGACGACGTCACCGTAAAACTTGAAGAGTAAGTGATTTTCCCGAGTGCCTACTTACCTACAAACTAAACAGGATTCATTCGCCTAAGTGCCGTTCCCGCCGTAATCTTACTAAATAATCAGTATAAATTTGTGTTTGCAGGTGGCTGAAACTCCTAAGTATGTTCAAAAGGCTATATAAAAGGGAAGGCATGGAGGCGTACTTCAATGCCCACCTCAAGATGGATAGGAAAGACAATCCGACGAGGAGGAGGAGGAGAATAGAGGAGGAGGGTGGCCACTCCTCCTCCGAGCCGGCGGATTCGGATGATGATAATGATACTTCCAGTGATGATGATGATGATGCGTTGGGTGACTAAGGCGCTAGCTGCCGCAAGCGGCCTCATGTGTGCGCGTAGGCACTCGGGCGGCCGCGCCTATTTTCCAATTGAGAGCCGGCCATGAATACATGTGTAACAATGTGTCACCACAATTGGTTTCGGAGCATCTGCATATTATTCATGTCCTCACTTCATGCCTTTCGGCTGCATGACAAACATGATGGTTTCGAAGCATGTCTAGTACACTTTACTCTTGCATTGCTTTTATTATCATCCATGTTTTGCTGCATGGTAGCTTTGATCATACATGAAAATGGCAATGGCAATGTTCTGCTTTCGAAGAATGATAGAACATTTCTATGACAGACTTAGTTAGCCATAAACCACAGCGCCCACTACGTTACTTGGTAATATAGTACCAAGTTATATTATCCGTGAGCGTCATTTGTACCAAGTTGTATCCGTGATCATCATGTTGACCCATCCGTAAAACCCCGGGGGCAAGTCGTCAGCACTTTGATTATTTTGTGGCGCGTGTCTTGTCCCCTGAAAACAAGGGTTCTGAGGCCAACACGGCTTAACACCGCAACTATGCAACTTTTGACGAACATAACATTTATTTTGAACCACTGTTCGGGGGTTGTTGATCCGAGTGGGTGTCGTGGAGGACACGCACACGAAGTCGATCATGTAATCGCCCCCCCCCCCCCCCGCCAGCGTCAAGTCCGACGGCTGCGAGCGGTCCGTTGGCGCAGCCCGCTCGTCTCAAGGGCCAAGTCGCTGGCTCCCGAGCCGTTCCGGTCAAGCACCGCCCCCGCATCAATTGCCCCAGATGCCCACATATTCTTCAAAGCGGTATGCATGCGGTGATTGTAGTTCGCTACGGGGCAGATGGGTAGATGATCCACGATGAAATCCGTAGCGCTCCGGTTCGAGCCATCCGTAAAGCGAAGCCAAAAGGGATCAATATCACACGTGGGGCCAGGCCAAGTGACAAGCGCGGAACCTCCGCGCGGCGGGCTAAGGCCCTGCACCCGCGCAGCCATCACACGATGGATACAGGGTACCCGTACGAGTAGTACACTACGCTTCAAAATTAATGGTAAGCAAACTGTCCTCCGGGGGTAGTTGGTGAGCATTATTCGAGTATCAATGCATAACGAAAACCCCCCGAGCTGGGGACGCGGGGTGACCTCCCGGTGATTTAAATTAGTTCGGGGTGCGAAAACTACTGCTCAAATCGTAAAATTCTGAGGGAAAGATAACCGATCTATGCCGAATCAGGGTTTGCGGGGTTTTTTCAGATGCTCTTACGGCGCGCGCCGTAAAAGTTGGATACGTTCTTGCCCCACCGTGTAGAGCTAGTAGCGCGCTACCATATAAAGCGGCTGCCAAAAGGTGCGCATGCTCATTACAAAACAATTTTCCGCCTACACGAGTACGTGCCTCGTGATAGGTAGGTGTAGCACTTGTGCACTTGTGTAGCGTTGATATATATACGTGGGCATTATGAGCGGTTGGAAGGCGCGATGCGGGATCACTCGAGGTACCATGCGAGCACATCTATTGGCAGTCTATTTATTGCTATAGAGCCATGCCAAAGACTCCTCATGTGATGCGAGTGGGAATATTTTTCTGAATATTTGTGCTAATGCAAACTCGAGATGTGCGAAATTTGTGCCTCGTTTTTACATCTACATACACCGCAATGTACACGGCCAAATGAATTCAATCCAAAATATGGGGGTTGTAGCCAGCACTCCTACCCAGCATACCCCTATATTAGGATTTTTTTTTAAGGCGCCACGATTGCGATTGAGCACAGGATTGGCGCCCCGCGCTTGGATTGCGCGTGAGCACAGACCCGACCCAAAGTATGGTTTGCCATTTATTTTGAAGCGGAGTGTATAGCGACTAGCGCGGCGCTGGTGGGCACCAACGCAGCGCTACGTACTCGTACGCCCGCGCGACAGTGCGATTTTTTTGTGACGACGCTGTGACCAAGTACTGATACTTATCCGAGAGGCGGGGTGCCGCGAACGTGTCTCGTACGTACTACAGTACCGGTACCGGGTACGGGTACCGGTACCGTAGTACAGTATAGGGAACCATATACCTGGGAGCATCATGTGATAGAACGCTCCAACAACCAACCACAACCGCCCGCAACGACGAGCCTGTTCTCCATACACAGGGCACCCTGTGCCAGTACCGCGGCATCCCCATACGATTACTGATGTACTCGTATCCCTACCAGGATACTAGTACGGGTAACACGGGGGTCGCAATGCTGATGTGGATGAACGATGTACTGATGCTACCAGGGGATACCCCCTGATACTACGATGATTATGTCGATTCTGTCAGTGGCCTTTGGGTCAGTCTTGCAGAATGCTTCGGCAATTTGATTATTGGCCAAGTACTAAATATATCGGAGCGTCGCCCACCCAGGGCTTTCCGTAACTCGATCGCTGCCGACACGGCCGTCGGCCGTCGTAGGGACGATGCAAGAGTTTCACTGTTTCCAGTCGGCCCGTCCCGGGGGCGGGAAAAACAGCCCGACGTCGATAGTATGTAGTCGCCATATAATCGCTTGCCTAACGTCCCGACTGTCCGACCACGGCCAACCCCCGCGACAACAAGGAAGCCTGTGATCCTCCAGCATTAAAGGGTACGGCACGGGTATCTCCATACGAGCAGGAGGTACTCGCGTGCCATGCTACAGGTACCAGTGCCAGGGATACTCGGGCGGCGGGGAAAAATACGAGGGGTAGCAATGCTGACGTGGACGAACGATCTGCTGATGCCGATGTCGATGGTACATGCCAGGGTTCGGCTGCAGTATATCGAGTGCACTGCAGACTGCAGAAACTGCAGCCTGCAGTACTTCTCGAAAAGGGACTGCAGTGCAGTAACCCAAACAGCCCCAAATATCACTGGATAGCGTTTGGATGGCGCCCGCCAGTGATAACAAGCCATACCTACCCAGGGCTTTCCGTAACTGGATTGCTGCCTAAACGGCCGTTGTAGACGCTGCAAGGGTTTCACTGGTGCCAGTCCTGTCCCGGGGGCGGGAAAAAAAAAGCCATATGGCGACAGTTCCGGCGGTCCGAGCGCCGCGGATAGCACCGTACTCGCTTGTACAGTACCATCACACGTCGCCGCATCGGGGCACATACCAGTAGACCACACACGCCAGCCGAACCTATCCTCACTTTACGCTCACCGTGCTCATCCTCCTCTCGTCACTCTTCGTCAATTACATGGAGGGATACCAGTCTGCCGCGGAGCAAGGCGCAGCAGCGATGGCGGACGAGGCGATGGCAGCGGACAGCACCGGCGCCGCAGCGGCCAGCACTGCAGCCAACAGGTCAGCACGAGTGCCACAGCCGGCTGCTGGGGCGGCACCCAGTGCGAGAACAACCGTGCCGTCTGGTCTTTTTTCGTGCCGCATGACACTAGCCTACCGCCCGACGAGAGTAGGAAGTCGAATGTCCTGTGTTGTTGGTTGTGCCACTTAGCCGACACGGGCGGCCTACACGGTTCACTGCCCCACGAGGGCCCCCACGCCTTGTCACCATGCACTTAAGAAATAGAATGAACCTGGATAACATGGGTGCCTGCGTCTTTATTCAGAAGAATCTGGATTTGGATGCCAAGGTCAAGGAGCTACTGGCGTCGTACTACGGGGAGGCTGCTTTCAGCGCCGTGGCGGCGGATCTACTCAAGCCATGCGGGGAGGATTGGCTGGCCAGCCAAGTCCTTGATGGCGAGGGCGAGGGGGAGGCCAACCGCATTCAATGGGAAGCGGTGGAGTCCATGCTGGAGCAGTATGAGGAGGCAGCGCCAGCGGATGAGGAGGCGGGGGATTAGAGGGTTTTTATGCCATCATGCTTTTTTACGCATGCTTCACTATGCATGCGTGGGGACAGCATCATCGTTGGACACACACAAATGTACACACAGTAGGCTTTTCCCCTCTGTAGGCAATTTAATGATGTATTACAACTTCCACCACGATTGCTGCCCCTCTGCATCCGCCATGGCAGCCCCTTTGCCCTTCACTGTCCCGCCCTTCCCTTCCCTAAAATCAGCAAATGCAGTGCTACTGCAGCCTGCACTGCAGCCTACTGCACTGCACTGCAGCCTGCAGTATTCAAAAGTGGACTGCAGCCCAACCCTGGTACGTACCGGTACACATGTCGGTGCCGCCAGCGATGAGCGAGAGGGATCAGTAAACCTAATCAGTACAGATGTAAGAGATACGGTCCAACATAATTCTTTAAAGACGGTTATGCATTAGACATCTTGTCTGCGTTGCGCATGCGTTTCTCCTTGCTCATCAATATGGCACATGCAGACAACGTTCTTGGCGGGGTCGCGGCCGCGCGCGCGGCACGTGATGGTGCTCATTCGCCTGCGGCGCGCCGCTCGTCGGCATGTGTTGCTATGACCCGGGTCGTCGGTTGCAAGCGTACTCGCTGTGGTTGATTTGATGGCCTACCCCGGGGCGGTGGTCCCCATTGGTTTAATGTTCTCCTTTCGGTCTTTCTGGTCGTTCCTTGGCTTCAGTGCTTCCCTTGACCCTTTGGCAGTTCTTGGCAGCTTGGCGACTTCGTGGTTCCCTTGGCTCTTCCTTGATGGTTCTTGGTTCCTACTTGGCCTCCTGCTCGACCTTGGTTCAAGCTTATGTATCTCTTTTCCTGGCAATCTTTCATAGTTGTTGTTAGTTTGGTTTGTAGTGCGCACATGATAAAGCCCTGATGTCTTTATCAAAATATTACATGCATTAGACGCAGTGCGATTCCGGTTTGCCGAAGAAGCGTGTGACATGATTACAAGGCACCCACCACACCTAACGAGCAGGGTGGGATGAGAGAAGCGCTACGGCAAGGGTGATGGGCGCCCCCAGCGCCACCTTAGTTCTGGAAAGTTTACGACTAGGGCGATCGCTCGGGAGCTGTCATCCGCTGCCACTCTTGAAACTCTGGAAACTCCTAGAAAGTCCGGCGTGTTGTGCTAAATTGCGGCGACGGCCGGCACAAGGGTTTAATGAGTAGCGGCGCGAATTTCCCGCGCCACTCGGCTTGTCTTACTAACCTCAGTTAGGTACTAAAAAATGATTAGACACAGTCCGAGTCTCGTTTGCCAGGATACGCCGAAGGGGACAATCCAGGATTGGAACGGTCAGGGGACTATCGATGACGGCGCCGGCCGAAGGGCTAGCGGAGAAAAAGAAATGGCCGCCCGTGGAGTCAAAAATCTTGGGAACGATGTAGGTGTGGGCGACGCTGCTGCTGTCCCTCCAGTTGCCGAGCCATATATCTTGGGCAAGGAAACGCTAGCGGCGGAAGCCGCAGAGGCCCCGCCGCTGCGCAGACCGTGCGACGTCCAAACGAAGCCGGGGGCGGCCGCTCGAGGGCCTCGCAACAGACGGTAACCCAGTGGGCAACCGTGCCCGACGACCAAGAGCCGGGCTTGTCATTGGGTAGCTACCAGAAATGCGTGGAGTTGCTATTGGAGGCGACGCTCGTCAGCATGGGCATCAAGATGGAGAACTTGAGGATGGTGCGGAGGCTAAAGGGCGCAAAGCGTATGGCGTACCAACATTTTAACCGTCAAATGTTGGACGGCATGCGGGAGGGGCTCGTCAACTACATCACCAAACATATCGACTTGCACTCAGAAGAATGTACAAGAAGTGCCATTGCTCGCCGGGGGAGACCGTGCGTGACTTACGCAACCGGTTGCGAACGCTCGCCAGGGTCAAGAACACGGTCACGGAGGAGACGACCCGCGTCGTGGAGACATCGCGTGTCAACGTTAAGTTCATCCGGAGGGCGGAGGGGACGCGGTTCAGCAGCCGCATCGAGGACGCGGAGCAACAATAACCGGTCGACTACACAATAGATACCCGGGTGGACAGACTTTGGGATATGTCAAAGTGTCTTGACATTGAGCAAGAGCGTGGAAACATGCATATACTTGCTCACTCGCGCGTTTTCAGCGGAGGCAGTGGACGCGGCGGTTGCGTCGATCGCCACGAGCGCGGCGGCCGCGGAGGCGGTCGCGGCAGCGACAGCCGTAATCGTGGAGGCAGCCGCCGCGGCGAGGGCGGCAACTATAATCGGCGCGGAGATGGAGAAGGTGACCGTGGGGGCGGGCGCACGGCGGAGGGGAGCTCTTATGCCCGTGCTGGAGATGGCGGTGGGGGTGCGGGCAAGTAAACGAGCTAGGCGGGTTGCTACGGTTGTGGTTCGAAAGACCACTACAAGAGCGACTGCCCTCAGTGGAACAAGACGTGCTATGAGTGTGGCAAGAAGGATCACATTGCCAAGCGTTGCTCGAAGGCCAACCCTGATCTCCGCCCGGAGACGGCCATGGCAGCGACCAATCCCCGGGAGCACATCAGAGCGCGCGAGGAGCCCAAGAAGCCGGAGAGCATGATGTGCGGCAAAGACGTGGGCCATCATGCTGAAAGAACATCCCGGACAGCACCACGGCCGCCATCATGCAAGACAAGCTATCGCTCACCAAGGCGCAGAAGAGCCCCATGATGCCATGGAAGCGCGCGTCCAGGCGGCATGGTAGTAGGTCGCCAATAGCACGGTGACCATGCTTTGGGCCGCCAGGCTCGTCGCATAGCCGGGGCCAAGGAAGGGAGCCGGTCGGTCAGCCGGTTGGATGGGGTGGTGAACATGCTGGTAGGGAGGGGGGGAGGGAGGGTAATGGGGGGGCCACATTCTCCCCATACTACTCAGCGATGGGGAAGCTCTTGGTGTGGTTACAGAGGAAGACCGTTGTGAAGCCAATCAGCTGCGGGTATCATGGCCGGGGGTTTGCACGCAGCAGGCGGGCGCTCAGCTCCCTACTAAATCACTCGGGGTCCACCATCGCCCACCTCATGCCCCCCCCCCCCCCCTCTAAATCCCCCCCCCCCCCCCCCCCCCCCCCGCATTCACGTCTGCTCTATCTGGTTGTACCCTAAGCCGCGGCGGCTTTTGCTTTGAAAATGTAGCGGTTGCTTACATGCTCGTCCCCCCCTCGTTCCTTGCATGCGCCATCATCTCGCAGATCCTGCTCAATTTCAAGCAACAAGGCACATGTGCCCCCATGTTGTTTGTTAAAACACAAACCCCCGATAAAATGTTGATGCGGGTGCCAGCACATCTCCTAGCCCCGCCCCCGCCGCCCGTGACCACTCGATAGCGCAGCCCCCTCCTTGCTTTATCATCTATCTGTTCAAAATTTCCTCTGGAACTCATGAGCAAACATTCCCGTGTGGTCGGTACTCCGGAGGTGGAAGTGTACCAAGAATATTGCAAACGCACCTAGGACCCACCCCAACACGCGAGGCCAATCACCCCGGTTCCGGATCTGGTCAGAATCCGACTGGGTTTGCGGGCCTGAAAGCCCTGTCCCAGGGCTTGCTATCATGCCCGGTTTGGGTGCAATAGGCCAAAACCCTGGACTTTGTCACCAGGTCTTGGCCAGGTGTACCAAAAATACCACACGATACAGATACAGGGTACCCGTACGAGTAGCGACTAGCGGCGTTGGTGCGACGTTGCGAGTTTTGTGACGAGGTAGTGACCAAGTAGTTATCCGAGAGGGACGCCACGAACGTGTCTCGTACGTACTATACCTGCGCGCAGCGGTGTGGGTCGCCCCGCCAACTCCACAAGACTCAAGACATGAAGACGGAGGCGGTGCTCATTCTCGCGTGGGCTTCAGGCAGCTTTACTGAAGTTGCCCGTGACGTTGTACTACGCTGTAGGCTCTTGTTGCTTACGCTTTTGTAATTCAAACCGTTACAGTACCGGGTACGGGTACCGGCACCGTAGCAGGGAATCACATATATAATATACCAGCAGGAATTATGCTGCAATAGATATTGCTGCTTTGCAGAACGCGCCGGCAGCGACCACAACCCGCGACGACGAGCTTGTTCTCCATGCACAGGGTACCAGTACCCCGGTTTCTGTGTTGATTTTCTAGTACTACTTTTTGTAGGTGGATTTGTTACTGTCTTTTTTGTATAATTCACACCAGTACCCCGGTATCCCCATACGAGTAGTACTCGTATCCTTACTACCAGGATACTAGTGTGAGTAACACGGGGGTAGCAATGCTGATGTGGATGGACGATATACTGATTAATATTATTTACATGAGCCAGCAGCAGAAGGCGATATCGGAAATCACAAAAAAAGGACAATCAGAAAGGTCCTCGATCTCCGATACTACCGGGGGTTACCCCTGATACTTCACGATGTCGATTCTGTCACTACCCGGTACTGGCGCTCAGTCAGTCTTGCAGAATAGTTTTTCTTGTATCAGCGCTTTAACATGTAGTCGCTATCTCCATGTGGAAAGACATGCTGTGGAGGCACTCACTAACAGCAGAACCCAAAGCAATTGTGAGGGTTGCGAGCAAGATAGATATAAGCCTGAAACCAAGGGTCAAGCAGGCCAGGGAGCCAAGAACAAAGGAAGAGCAGCCAAAAACTGGGTCAGAAAAAGTTGCTTATTCGGCAATTTGCTTGTTCACTACATAGCGACTATACAGTATTTATATCGGAGCGTCGCCCGCCCAGGGCTTTCCGTAACTGGATCGCTGCCAAAACGGCCATCGTAGAGACGCTGCAAGAGTTTTATATTGTTTCCAGTCGTCCGCCTGTCCCGGGGGCGAAAAAAACAGCACGACGTCAATAGTATGTAGTCGCCATACGAACACTTGCCTGACGTGCCGACAGTCCGACCACAGCGCCAAGCAGCGCGCAGGGTACGACGGCACGGGTATCTCCATACCCGGTACGAGTAATCGTGCGATGCCACCAGTACCAGGCGAGGAATGCTCGTGCGGGAAATACGCGGGGTAGCAATGCTGACGTGGACGAACCATCTGCTGGTGCCGATGTCGATGGCGGTAGCGACTAGCGACTACCCGTACATGCGGTATACCTACCGCGGCGGTTGTTGCTGCTGCTGTAGAAGGCACGGGTACACTTCTACCAGCAGTCCAGTACGCGGCGCGCGCTGGAAACGAGATCTTTATTACGCAGGTATCGGTAAGAGTACCCGAGCCGCTACGAGACATCTGTAAAGAAGTACTATTGGTAACGAACCCTGTACACGTAATCCCTGTCGTAAAACAGCTCAAGCAGAGATTCAAAAATCGGGGTATCGGGGTTTACTCACGTACTCAGTAATACGCAATACTGAAAAGAACGTACGCTCCTTCTCGGTACAAGGTATGCTTGCCCGGTTTGAGGATGCTGGCGTGGGGTTCACTCCTACTTGGGCGGTCGCATACGCTGATCACGTGGCACGTTGCTCTGGGGGCGACTCCAATCACGCCGCACACGAGTGGGCGGCACATGGCCTTTCCGACATTTGCCACGACGTGAAATCCGCGCTGGGCGTGGGTGTCCAGATCCTCACGGACCCGTCGGTGCTTGTTTCTCTCCCGAAGGGCAGCGACGGGCGGCCTGCCGATGTTGGGCTTTTTGAGTATGGCGGCATCCGCGGAAACACGGTTGCTGTCGATACCACCATTGCCCCTATCCTCGGCATGTCAACCTCGGATCCAACGACTGCGTTGCGGGCTGCAGAGCGCCGCAAAATCCAGAAGTATGACGAGGGTGTCCAAAACGCTGCCGGTATGCTTCGCTTTGTTCCCTTCGCCGTTTCCGAGTTTGGCTCGGTGGCCCCGCATGCCGAGGCTTTCTTGGTGGAGCTCGCGAAAGCTAGCCAAGCACACACTGGCCAAAAAATCGGCCAGCTCTTGTCTGCGTGGCGCCGCCGTTTCTCCTCGCTCGTCCACATGGCACATGCAGACAACGTTCTTGGCGGGGTCGCGGCCGCGCGTGCGGCACGTGATGGTGCTCATACGCCTGCGTCGCGTCGCTCGTCGGCATGTGTGGCTATGACCCGGGTCATTGGCTGCAAGCGTCCTCGCCGCAGCTGATAGCCTACCCCGGGGCGGGGGTTCCTTAAGTTCCTGGCAGCTAAGTGACTTCGTGGTTCCCTTGGCTCCTTCTTGGTTCTTGGCTCCCTGTTCTCCTGCTCGACCTTGGTTTCGGGCTTATGTCTCTCTTCTGCTTGCAACCTTTCATAGTTGCTGTTAGTTCTGTTGTAGTGCGCATTTGTGAAAGCCCTGATGTAATTAAAATACTCCTGAAAAGAACGTGCGAAGAGATTGTGGCATGTATAGTATTACCAGGTCACTTCTGAGCCAAAAACGTCCGAGCCATTTTGGGAAACAACGTAAACATGGGTCGAGGATCCTTCCGAGGAGACTCGTGTTTCTGTTAAGTCCGGGTTGGGGTGTTGCGCTCCTTAGTACCCGTCAGTGAAGTACTTCCCCCTCCCAAGAGTCCAACATCCGCCCATATTGTATGGATTTGCGGGCAAAAAACATAGGCGGAGCCGTTCATACGACAGTCAAGACAAGAGCGCGGCCCCACTTCAAGTATTTAAACCACGCCAACCACAGAACCTGTGCTGGGAGCGAAGCGACCATGCCGAGTCAGCGGCCTTGTGTATTATCGTTTAGCCTTTTAGGGTTCGTGTATTATCTGCCCTGAGGTGTTTAATGTTTGGGTTTTGATTCCCGCCAAAACCCCGGATGACGTCATTTGCGTTCGTGGCGAATACCAGTAATCCTTACGTAACGAGGAGCTTTTGATTGCCGCCACCCTCGACCAAAAGCGCGAAGGATCCGTTCCAACCCGAAGGCAAGATAGAGATCCATTATTGGATTTTGACAGGCACCCGTGGTGCCGAACCGCCACATAGTTACACCCTCGTCAAGCCCACCAGCTCCCGCCCACCCCGTAACCCCTACCTCCTCCCCCCTTCGAGGACACATGGCGATCATGGCTGGCTCAGGGCGCGGGCATGTCCCGGGACAGCGGCCAAGAGGTCCACCCTTGCGACTGCTGTGACAGTTATAATGTGTTGTAACCTGTCATGCGCTATCTTAGGCATAATACAGTACAAGTGCCGGTACCACTGAATGAGGTACATTCTACGGGTACTAGAGTACGAGTGCGCGCATGTCACGCGCACGAGTACTCGTACATTGGCCTGCTGTATTATATATAAATATGTCTGCCTGCATGTCAGATATATTCTTTATTGGCAGTGCAGGGAATATGTTATGTAATGCCGTACAATGACGGGGCTGACGTTCTGCCTTCTGTCTGACTCTCCATGGTGACGCCCTTGGCAGTGGGCGTGCTGCTAGTGCTCGGCATGGCATGATGGCCAGTGCCGACGATAGCTAGATTATTTGTAGCAGCGGGTGGTGGCAACTTGTAACAATTGTTCTATGCTGAAAAACACAGTAGCCTCTCGCCTTTGCACCACCACTGCACACCACCTTTATTTGTCGTTGAGTCTCTCTCCTGTTGAGACTGCCGCACTGCCGCCCAATTGACTACCCCCATTAGAGCTTCGCGTTTTGCTGACACCATCCGTCTTTAGGGCCGAAATTGCTCGAACAAAAAGGCACATTAGCCAAAATATAAGGTCTAACCGGTGCACGCCGTTTTTCTCGATAGCTCGTCCGACCGAGCATGTGCCATCGTTACGAAATTTATGGTTGGGGCGGCGCTCAGATCGGTGGTTGGGGGATCGCAACGGAGATCCCGTCACACGCCGCATACACAGCCGTAGCGGTCGCGACCCGCGCACCATCGCCGCATAAAGAGGTAGTTCTAGCGCTGCGCGGGCGGTCGCGGTGTCGGTGGTTGACAACCATGGGCTTGCTAGAGCCTAGAGCATGGGCAATGGCCCGCGCAATGTGCGCGTCGCGTTGCCGCAGGTGCACCCTGTACCGCCAACGGCGCGAACCGCATATCAGATCTTAAATTCGGGCAGTTTTCGCAATATCGTACGGGGTACCGCGGGAAGTGTAGTGGTTGGCTTCGATCCGCTTTGGTGATGTGGTCCAAGGGCCGGTCCGCCCAGTCCCTGGCCAATTCGTCCGGCGACAAAGTCGAATTGCCGCCATAATGCTCTTGGTTGTGTAGATGGCATTCATGATCTTGATGCATGCCCGGCGTAGAACATCGCGAAACCTCCAGGTCTCAATCATCGTGAGCCACTCCGCGTTGGTGTGCGTAATAATAGCCATGGGGTCATCGTCGCCATCATTCTTTACGTCATATCTACCAACTCTTAGAGGTTCGGGGTCGCATGGTGCTCGCCGTGGATAAACATATACAAACCATCTCGTACATGTGGCCCACATGAAGATCCGCGCCGTCGCTCTGCTTCGCAAGACGGCTCGTCAAGCCAAGGCAGATTGGGGCCAAAGTTATTAGCGTTTTGGGTCGCAAAACGGAACTTTAGTAAGCAAAAAGGAATGACATTGTTTGACAAGATTAATGGAGAGGGTAGGTCGCGACTTACATTCATGACGGCGAATCGAAAGTGAGCTCGGTCTTTGCCGAAGCCGTATTTCTTGCCATCGAGGGTTTCATTGATAGCCTTCCGGAGAGTTTCGTAAACCTTGCTCACGACCATCGGGGCTAGTGGTCTACATGGTTGGAATCTCCCCATTTTTTTGAGTCCGAGTCGTAATACGCGCCCAACTCTTGGAGTTTCGTTATGGCTTCGGCCCAACCTCGAACCCCAAGCTTGAGATGCCGGTAAGCTTGATTAATTTAAAAGTTCAGAAAGGTGCTCAAGTGGCTCGAAAGCACTGCGCAAAATAATTGAGTCAGAACCTAGCAGCAGCAACAAAGTAAAAACAAATGCACTTACCAAAGGGGGCGCGAGCAGAGGTTAATCAAATTTGAGAACTGTTGTCTTTGATGTCCATCTTCTCCGGTTCAACTTGAAGTTATAATTCAGACTTCTCGAACTCCCGCCTCACGACTTTAACGTCCGAGAGTAAATCAGACGCCGAACTACGCCATGAACCCATATGCACATCATAGCATATCTCGAAGCATCTGCGAAGGTTATGCACAAACAATCACGTGAACTTGGAAGAGGGGGAGACACGTACCATTGGCTACAAGTACTCGTAATATCACCGGTACATTTACTATTTAATACCTCTATGAGAATGGCTGCACAGTGCAATATTTTACGAATATATCTGCCCCTGCTTCGATCGGTTGCCGCTACCTTGCGTACTACGGGTACCCGTTCGCGGGTGCGTGCGACTGAGCGAGTGCTACAAATACCCAAGCGCGGCATAACGCGAGCGCATTCGCGACTCCGTTTTTGACCGGGTTGTGATGGCATCACGATAATGGTTGGTACTGCTCCCGCGCCGCGGCGCGCCAGGCTGGCGTCGTGTAAGCATGACGTCGGAGTACATTCCGGCCGTGTTGAACCTGTTCTCCGCCGCACGACCCCACCGCCCGCCCGCGACTGAATATTCAAAGTTATTCGTCGCCATAATCCCAGACCAGCTGCACCGCATCACTGACCGACCGCGGTCGTCGATGATCGGTGGTCTGCGGCCGCGTGCGTTCGCCAGCACTTCACCTCGCACGCCCGTGCGTGCCCCGATATCAAGATGCGCTACAAGTGAGAGATGAACGTACGTGTGCTCGAACAGCTCGCTCGTGTTACACGGTTGATGCGAGCTAGCAAGTGTGTTATCGCTACTTCTAAAACGCAGGGAACGCGCCGCCGTGACGCGCCGGTAGCCCGGCTGTGAGCGCTATGGCGACTTTCTTCAGCCCCCTCGCGAACAACAAACGACGCAAGTTCGGAGCACAGCCTACTCAAACAAGGGGTTTTACTGCTACTCATGCTCATGTTACTACTCCCACTCCTGCGACACGATGGCAAGCCCTAAGAATAACTCGATTCGGGCGGCGGAGAGCAGCGACTTAGCATGTTGTAAGTCAATTTCAATTTCAATTTCAATTTCCTGCGACACCTGCCAATGACACAAATGCAGATAGACCTGACCCGCACGACAATGCGCCCCGCCGCCCCGGCCGCCGACCCGTTGACGCGTCACTGTCACATGTATTGTGTAATAGAATCAGTGTATCGGTACACGCGCAAGCGCGACGCGGGGAGATGCGGCAGTACGAGTATGTTACGTCTTTATCGGACACCTGCTTAGGAGGTACAAAGCTGATACGTTTGATTTAGTATATCGACGATGTGCGGGGATGCTGACGGGGCAAGTATATCCCGTATGAATAAATCAAATTTGTGTACGAGGATGAGATACTTAATAATGCATAATGACAGCACTCATAGACAGACAACTCGTGGTTGGTGGTGCTATGCCTACGGGTATTACTTACGGATATGTCTCCCCCGGGAATGGGTACGTTTTCCTCTGATAGTCGCTTTAATCGATTCTACTCTGCACATTCTACTCTGGCAACCTTTCATAGCTGCTGTTAGTTCTGTTTGTAGTGCGCATTTGTTAAAGCCTTGATGTAATAATATGTTACTCTGCACATAGAACACGGGTAATCTTGGGTAGCGAGTCCTCGCAAATAACATATTCATGTCGCCCCCCCCCCCTCCCCCCCTTAAAGTTCACCGTGATCCGACTGTAAATCTACTGAACGTTTTTGTTCCGGTGATGACATGCCGATTTCGTCCCGCTGATGACAGACCTTTTACGTCCCGTTGATGACAGAACGATTTTGTCCCGCACTGTGAGTGAGATGTGACATACGGGTGACGAAGCACTACTACTAGCGACTATTATTTATCCGTGAAGGCTGCTGCTGGTGGCGGCACGTCCATCCAGTTACGTGCGAGTACATCCGGCGTTATTGCCGGCGGGCGATAAATCCTTTTTGTAATCATTGTGGTAGTCGTACTAGCCCGGTGACGTGTTACATGGCACTGACGTATAAGGTACGAGGTTGTCCGTGCAGTACCGGGTAGTACGCGATATATTTATTAAGCCGGTACCGGGTATCTAGTACGAACCCGGGCGCGATGACGAGTCGTCCTGTGGATAACTACGACTATTAGTACATGGGAGCGCAAATCGCAGCCATACGTATTTGGTAACACTGGGGAATTTTGTGTACATTATAGCTAGTACTGCTGAACGGGCCTGCCAGCCGTCCGATCAAAGGTCATCAGATGGGCGGTTTGGCTGCCATGTTTTGCCAAAGAGTGCTCACGTTACATAAATATTCGCGAGGGGGGGGAGGGGAGGGGGGGGGGGGGGGGGGGGGGGCGCGCGGAGGGGGGCTACTGCTTCTTCTTGCGTGCCCGGGGGACCCGCCGCTTCGACAACCTCGCTGCCTCCGCCTCCGCCTCCGACTCCGACTCCGACTCCGCGAACGTCAGTTTCTCACCTCGGCGCTTCTTCACTGGCCTCTTCCGCTTCTTGCGCTTGTCGGCGTCCGACTGCTTCTTGTCGGCGGCGTTCATCCAGCACAGCTCCTTCTCAGTTAGGGGTGGGCGGGGCAGCGGCGCGTCCGGAGGGAGAACGGCGGATGTCAGTGTCTTCACCACCCCGGGAGGCTGTGCCGTCGACGACGCCGCCATGAGCTTCCTTGCCTTGCCGTCGGGACGCCCCCTGTGCCCAGACGCCCACAACAAGCCACAATCGTTTCGCCTCCAAGCGGCTGAGGCTGCGGCCTCCTCGGCCACAACGAGTTGCGCCGCTGGCATTGTGGAAGCTTTGGCGTTAAGGTGGGCCTTACGGCGCTCCCGGACGAACCTGCGCGCGGCACAGTTAGCCACGAGTGTGGGTGCGTGCTTATGTGGAGGGTGGAGT
Organism: Tetraselmis striata; assembly: GCA_006384855.1. Lineage (NCBI taxonomy): Eukaryota > Viridiplantae > Chlorophyta > Chlorodendrophyceae > Chlorodendrales > Chlorodendraceae > Tetraselmis > Tetraselmis striata. The sequence continues at coordinate 152,722 of VCJN01000865.1, forward strand.
GCTTTGTTGCGTGCCCACCTTGTCACGCGTTTCCTCATGTCTTTCTCGTCCTCCTCGATGCCGGCGGCGCGGACACGCGAGACAACAAGGCCCGCCGCCCACTCAGGGGCAACAACCTCGCCCAACGCACCTTGCACCGGCAAGTACACGTCGTCATCATCTCGTGGCCATACGGCATGGATCTCTGCACGCATGACAGTGATGCTGTCGGCGCTGGCGCGCGACCTTGTTGAGGAGGACGAGCGAGGCAGTCCCAGCAGCGCTGGAGGGGTCCGTGATGCCGGTGCGATCTGCGGGCGTGACATAGAAGGCCAGCACCCCCTCTGGCAGCGTGTACTGCGCGGCCTCGAGTTGTTGTCGCAGCGCCCCCCCGCCGGATTGGTTCCTGAGCCGGGCTGCAAACTCTTGCAGAGGTGCGCCCCAGGAACCCTTCCTGGCGTTGTCTTCTGAGGGGTAGACCCGCAAATCGGCTGGTTGCGACTTTGCCGCGCGGGCAACCATGGTCTCCACGGACTGCGCCGCGAACACCAGGCATAAGGGCACCTCTGCACGGGTTTTCTTTGTGATCACGATGGCTTTTGCCCGGGAGACGAGGTCTGCCATGGCGCTGTGAGCGGTGAAGGGGGAGGGGGGGGGGGGGCGAGTGGAGAAACTAACACCAAGTCGACGACCGCCTGCGCTTCCGGCGGAGCAGTCAACGACACAGCGGAGGCGAAGAGCAGCGCGCCACTACTATTTATAGGCACGTATTGTGAAGGGCTAATCGGTGCGGCATTGTGTCGGCGTAATATCGCAATGTTTATTGCTGAAGTAGCATGGCGTAATGAACACGTGGTCTCGCTGAGTTAATCCGGGATAATATATGCGGCAGGGCGCGCGTATGTGTGCGCGACGAATGTGCGCGGATGTGCAGCAGCATAGTGCGGCGGTGTGCACGAGGATGTGCACCAATGTGCACGAAGATGTGCACGACATGTAGGGGCGGCGCGGGTGAGTGTGCGCCGCAAATCCCCGTGCGTGGCACCTAGCAGCCCCACCCCCCCCCCTTTAGACCTGCCGCCATGTCAAACAATGTTGAATCCCCCGAGCTCCTCGCTGAGAAAGATGCGACGACGAGGTTGCAAGCCTACCTCGAGCGGTGGCTACAGGATGGTGGTACCTATGACCCCGTACTACACCTGGAGCTGTGGAGGCTTCTCGGACACGGCGCCGCGCAGGACTTGGTGACAAAGTTCCCTAATGCTCCCCCGGCTCTGAACGCTCCCGGGCTGCTAGAGGTGGGTTTGTTGTCGCACATCGCACAAGATCTGGTTGGTTTCAGCGAAGGACGCGGCGGAGCGGAAGGGAGTACAAACGTCGTGGTTCTGAGCATGGTGTCCGGGGACGCCGCCTATCTGCGCAGCAAGCTGTTTGGCGAGGGCGATAGCATTGGGCAGTGGGAGATGGACCTGCGAGCACAGCAGGCAGCCTTCCGGCGGGCCCATTGCTATCAGGACCCTCCCCCGGCGGCCCAGCCCTTATCGGACGTGCGCACCTTCGTGATTTCGGTCTGTGTTGCCATTCACTTCACTGCCTTGGTGGTGGACGCGGAGGTTTTGGAGCCTCTAGTCTTCGACTCGATGAATAAAGAAACCAACTCGCAGCACACACTGATCCTATCCATTTTCCGTGAGTTCGTGACCCGGATGATGATGAAGTCGTCTGATCCGGGGGTGCGTGTCGGCTTGTGCTGGGAGAACGTGCACCGCCTCCTAGACGTAGCGGACGCGAAGGCTCGCACTATCCCCGTGGCGGAGGAGCAGCTACAACATGACATTTGGACCTGCGGGTGGCGGGTGCTGTTCTTCATCTACTGCTTGCTGAAGTTGGAGCCCGGCGACGATCGTCGCTCTGAGCTGTTGAGCGCGGGGACGTGCAGGGAATTCAGCACGACAGCCCTGGAAAGCTTTCGCAACAACGTTGTGCAGCGACGGAGTGCCCGGGACGGCGTCATCGAGGCTCCTATTGACACGGACATCGTCCCCATTGACTTGTGTGCGCGGGTGGACAAGCCCAAGGATGGCCTGCGACCGTTCACGCCCTGGATTGCAAGGCGCATTGCCCAGGTCCGCCCCCCCCCCCCCCCCCCCCCCCCCCTCTTGGCATGCAGCACTTGGCAAGTAGCATGCAGCGCTGACACAGAGTGGGGGCTGAGTACGTGCGTGGGCCATGCAACCCGCAGGTGCGAGGCTGGAAGGTTGTCACAAGCAGGGCGACTGTGGCGCTAGTGGAAACAGTCCCGAAACAAGAACCGTCAGGCCTCGTCCAGCAGGAGGCGGCAGCGGGGAAAGCACCGGAGCCGGCGCCGAGGCGGGTAGATGATGAGGTTCGCCTGAAGGGATGCACATGCATCCTCCATGCTCCAGATGGTGTGTTCTTTGCAGCGGCCGCGTTCTGTCTCGACAACGGCAAGCGGCGTACCTCAAAGTGCAAACGGTGCGTGGCGGTTGAAGTTGGTCGGCGCAAGTCTGCCAAGAGGCTGAAAGGAGCGGGAGGTTCTTGGAGCGTGCCACCCGCCGTGCATGAAGGCGGCACCCCGGCTGACGTCTCCCATACAGTGGAGCTGATATCTCCCAGCCAAGCCATGCAGGCGCGTTTCATCGGCAACAAGCAGTTGCAATCGGGCCAGCCCACGCCGTTTAAGTTGGACCTGAGTGACGCCCAGAAGACCTTGCTGGAGATGGCGATGGAGTGTCTGGTCGACATGTCAAGCAAGCAATGGAGCGAAATGGGCTTTGGCATTCAGGGCGGGCTCATCCAGGTGCACCCCCCCCTATAAACATGATGCCTTGCTGTTGCCGATGCCCGCCTTGGCTTGACGTGTGTGTGCCCCTGACACCAACAGGTCATCCTGCCCCCGGAAGACATGTTGGACATTGCGGACCACACGCAGGTTAAGCCGTATGACGGTGAAAAGGAGGGCGAAGTCGACCCGTGGAAGCTGTTGTGGCATTGGGCAAGGAGCGCGCCAGAGACATGGGTTGGCAGAAAGCAGAGTCAAATGAAGAGGTGCCCCCCCCCCCCCCTTCAACCCCTGACCCGTGCGTCGCTTATTCTGAGCGTGTGCCTTGCAGGAAAGCCTTGTTTGCCGCCTTGCTGGAATTGCGGCGCGGTTTCGTGGCTGGTGCCGAGAAGGCCAGGCGAGCTAGCACCATGGTTTTGGTCGTGGCCGGTGATCGCGTTGCTGTTCACCCCGGCGAATGCCCCCGCTCAGATCACCCACATTGATGGGCAGGCTCCAAATCTGCAGGCCAACCTTGCATGCACGTGCCACTGCCGCCCCACTGAGGTGTACCGCGGGCCGGAAGTGAGCTTCACAGATGCCGTGAAGCACATTCGGTACCCGGTGCGCCCCCCCCCCCCCCCCCCCCCCGCCCCCCCACCCAGGCCGGTGGCGGGAGCGGGGGCGGGGGCGGGGACTGAGTGCCATCCATGTGTTGACATGAAAAGGGCCACGAGAATCACCGCCTCACGGAGAGGACGCTGGCGGAGACAGATCCGGGAGCTGCCGACTTCATCACGAGCCACAAGAACTTGATGCAGCCCCTGGAGGACTTGGAGCGTGGCATGGGTGTCCCCGAGGAGAACAAGCCCTACATGGAACAATACCATGGGTACATGTTTGAGTCGGACACGACGGACCGCGGGCCCGTGGGCGCCCCAGTTAAGCTGCCCGGCGGTAACCCCTGTCCCAAGTGTCACGGGCATGGCAATGTCCGCTTGTACGGACAGGGGCACCTTCTGGGACTGCCTGGCTGCGGCCGTGCGGACGACCCTACCCAGTACACGCCGTTCCTGGCAGCCTACAACGAGGCACTCTACCCACACATCACCCCCCGCAGTGATGCTGCGGAGAAACGCAATCACGAGTTGGCGGCGCAGTATGTGGCCCACTTTGGGGATCATGCTGTGTTGCCAAACCATTTGTACAGTGACGAGGACTACGCCAGCATCCATGCCAGAGCGAAGGAGCTGCGGCTTGTTGCTGAGGCTGCGGCTTCTGCTGCTGCTGCTGCTGCCGCGTCCATCCCGCCGTAGACAGACGATCGGGTCTGGCAGCACCGCCCGTGCTTGTAAATAAGCGACAATGGATCACGTCATGCTCCGGTTGTACTCCTACACTTCCTTCGCTTTCGCGGTTGGGGGGGGGGGGGGGGGTCCTTTCCTTATTACTTGCATCGGTGGACGTGCTGGATATGGAGGTCACCGGGCACATCGTGTGGTTTCGGAGCAGTTCATGCGCGCCTCCTCGTCTTGTTTGCAATCGTCGCCCTAATCCAATGCAGGGTGAGGGGGCGGACACTGTGCCCCCCCCCCCCCCCCGGGTTTATGTAAACAAATATCTAGCCGTGCATGCGCCGCAATCGGTACCCAATGAGCGGGGTATGTGACAGTGGTTTCGGAGCAGTGCAAGCATTCCGTGCGTGTGCACACGCACGTACGACTGGGAATGAGGCGAGGGTTACGGATGGAGTGCCTTGGCGGTGCATAGAATAGCGTACGTGTTGCTGGGGTTTTGGCTGCATCGGGCGTCGTGTTCCCATCAATCCGGCACGGAATGTCCGGTTTTCACACATTTGTGTGTGAATATAGTGTGAATATTACGCGTCTTTTACGCCGGGTGGATGTATGGGCATCCGGCGTCCGATGCACCCCAATTATTTGCAGCACGCTAGTCTGTGCACCGCCAGTGCACTCCGCAAGCCCCGCCTCCATCCGCGTCGGAACCGGTAGTAAGTGTTGTTGTGTGCGCACATCGTGACAACATACATTACACGGTGGCAATTGCAATTAGCGGTGGATAATGTGAAGGCGTTTTCGAAATCGACAGAGAATGAGGCGGTGCTGGCGGAGTGCATTGGCGGTGCATAGAATAGCGTGTTGCTGGGGTTTTGGCTGCATCGGGCGACGTGTTCCTATCAATCCGGCACGGAATGTCCGGTTTTCACACATTTGTGTGTGAATATATAGTGTGAATTTTACGCGTCTTTTACGCCGGGTGGATGTATGGGCATCCGGCGTCCGATGCACCCCGAATCTGACCAACACGCTACTCTACGCACCCCCAATGCACTCCGCAAGCCCCGCCTCTTTCCGCGCAAGTCCTACGTTCCATTGTATGTATATACATACGTACATGTATGTACTGCTCCGAAACCAGCCCAAACTTAATGAGTGCACAAGTGTACAGGGGGGGGGGGGGGGGGGGGGGGGGGGAGGGTGGAAGCGGGGCATCCACTCACACATACCCCGGCGATGCATGACAGGTATTACATGCCGTGGCGGGTCGGCGGGCCGACCCGGCGGGGGGGGGGGAGGGGGGGGGTCAATTAAACTACACGTGCGACAGTGTCGTTTCGTGGAGCAGTATATGTGCCCGGCCTCATTTATACCGGCCCCTACCTGCGTTGCATGGTCCACCCCTACGAATTACTTAGCACAAACCGCCATTACTTAATAGGAACCTAAGCTAGCACAGCCATGCTTATATGCCCGCTTTGCCGATCAACTTCTACGCACTTCCCGTCCCTCAGCCGTCGGACATGGGGGTTAAGCCGCGAGCCTCGGTAGTTGTTTAGCCAAACTTGGCATCCCGTACCGTGTCCATGGCTCCGTGTCCGGCGCTTGCTGCCGCCGGGTTGCGCACGCATGCACGCCCAGTAATACGCCGCCGACGCCGCCACGCTTCCACCACCTTCGCCAGCCGCAGCTTCGCACGCCGTTCCGCCGATATACGAAACGCACGAATCCCCCCCCCCCCCCCCCCCCCCGTCCCCGCGTCATGTATAATATATTCGAGGCGACTATGCGGGGCGCAGCACACGCCGCGGCGTGGGTCGGTGGAGCGGCGGGCGGCGGGCCCTAATGGCCGCGCAGTATCCACACCCACACCGGCACCGCCGCTCACCTCCGACGCGGATGAACCGCCTCCCAAAGGAAACATGCCGGTTGGTGGTAAGCGCAGCAGGCGTGGGGTGCCGGTGCCGGTACCTGTGCGACGGAGCTGTCGCGTCAGGAACCGCACCGCAACCGCAACCGCACCGCATGTGGAGCAACACATGGCGGTGCCGGCCCCACCTATGTCTAGGGCCACCTCCTCACAGCACCCCGCCACCACGGCGTCGGCCACCGCCGACGGCGCCGTTGCGGGGGGGGACGCCCTGCCAGGAGACGATGATGCGCCTGATGCGCCGCATCAGGAGGCGGAGGAGGCCGTGGTAGAGGCGACTGATAGGGATGAGGGGGTTGTCGAGGCGAGCGAGGCTGCGCTCGCGCCACCCGCCCCGCAGCCACCTGCGGGACATGCCGACTTGCTCGTCGCCATGTTGACCGGAGCACCACGAGCAGTGGCGGGAGGCGGCCACATGCACTATCATGTGCGTGTCCTGGCCGGACGCCCGTCATGCGTGTACTGCGGCCAACGGACGGACTGGGAGTGTTGTTGCGACGGCACCCCGGCTTTGTGCGGCCCCAAGTACCCATGCATGGCGACCCATCAGCGGGCAGTCCCCTACCCGACCACGACAGCGGTGAGGGCGGAGTTCCGCCATGCCAGGGACGCGTTCCACGACGCGACTCGCGCCGCCGTGTCTGAGGCTTCCGAGAAGGCACGCGCGGCTGGTAGGGTGTGCAGGGTGAGGCGGCGGACGGCCCAGGAGATGAAGGAGAGCGAGACATGCCGTCAGTGAAGTCGGGCGCAATGATATTGGGTGGGGCACACGGGCGTGTAACACTTGCACTTTGCGCGTATGGCTGGGGTACATCTAGGCGGCGTCACACTATGCAACCGGAAAGGCTGCGTTGCTACTGCAAACGATGCTACGCCTCACTCGGTAGCAACCGCTGCCCCGCCTATCCCACAGCCCCTGCCCCCCCCCCCCCCCCCCCCCCCTCGCGCACCGTCCTGCGACCTTGCGTAGATCCCCGCCACCAGCAGCTCCCCGGCGTCGACGCCCAAGTCCGCAGCCTTCGCGGAGGACATGTCAGCAGGGGCCATGAGAACAGCCACCTTGCGGATGCCCGGACCATCTAGTAGGACAAGCAGGGCCTCCTCCCCGCCGGAACCACCGCCGCCGCCCGGCACTCTCCACAAGTCCAAGCCCACGGCAGTGTGGGCTCGTTCCGGCGTCCACACCGTACACAATGCAGCCCGAATGGGCCGCGCGCTGGCACGGCTGTCGTCCGAGTCAGCCCCTGGCGGGGGCGGTGGCGTGGCAAGGTAGAAGTGTTGAGCTCGCGCGACCATGGTGGTGTACTTGGCGTCTTCGCGCTCCGCCAACAGGTTTCTTGGCAGCTCCTCCTCGCTCTCCAGCTCCTCGGTGGTGTAGGGGGGTGGGTAAGCGTCGGGGACTTGCTTCAACATCTTGTACACAAAGAAGGAGTTGTCTCTCGACGTCCCCCCGTCTCCCCCCCCCCCCCCCCCCCTCCCCCCGGTGAAGCCGGGGCTTGTCGTTGTTGCGAAGCGACGCCGCCGTGTAGGCCAGGAGCCCCCCAGCGCCATCGCTGGGGGTCCAGCCCGGCAGGACCGCACCCCACCCCGCGAGTATGGGTGCATACGAGTGCGAGCCCTGCACCGTACGTCGGACGTCGTCCAACAGCTTCTCCAAATGGTCCTTGAAGTCCACCGCGTCCTCCCACGCAGCGGATGCGCTCCCAACCAACCGGATGGGCGTCTCCACGGCGCCGGGGCCAGCGTCGTCTGGGGCCATGTACCCCTGTGTGTGTGGGTGGGTCGCTGTGAGTGCGAGTGTGAGTGTATGTGTGTGTGTGTGTGTGTGTGTGTGTGGGTCGGTGGGTATGGGTGCACGTGGCTGAGGAGGCAGCAAGGTGGGGGGGGGGGGGGGGGGGGAGAGACCTTCTTGTTGGGGTTGGGTTCCCGGTAGAGGCGATGCGCCTTCATGCGGTTGATCTGCTGCGCGAAAAGGAGGTCCCTCATCATGGTCTCGCAGACATTCTTCGGCAGCACGCGCTTGGCGCCCGCCTTCAAGAAGCCCATGAGGTTCTCCATCCACAGCTCCGCAAGCGGGTGCCCGCAAGCCAGCATCTGGTGGATCATGCGGCACACCGCCGAGTGCAAGTTGGAGACGAGGAGCGACACGAAGCCGTTTCCCTCAGCCAGGCGGGCATACATGGTGATGTTCGCTAGGTATCGAGTCCTCCCCTCCCTGGTGAGCGCGTCCACCTGCGCCTTGCGCTCAGGGCCGTCCTCCTCCGTCACCACGTTCTGCAACCCCCACCGCGTGACGAACCACACAGCTCCTTGCATGCGCTTGTACATGTGCCCAAGCACCCCCAGCTGCGACACCGCACGCATCACCGCTGGGGACGCGAGCTCCTTCTCGGTCATGATCGCCTTCACCCGGGCCTCCTCGAACAGCGGACCGGCAGTAAGAAGGGAAAACGTTTCCGAGTGGTGCCAGCAGTCCTCTATGACCCAGCCGGACAGCACCGTCACCTTGCCTCACCCTGCAGTCATGAAGGGGAATGCCGTCACGCCCCCGCCCCCGCCCACGCCGCCCACGCCCATGGGGGGGGGGGGGGGGGGCTACCTTTCGTTTCGACTTCTTGGACACCGCAAACGAGGGCGCAACCCGCGTCCAAAGTTGCTGGGTATCATGACTAAAGCCTTGCGCCGGTCTTCCTGCTTCATAGCCCGAAATCCAACGTGGCCCAGCACGTCGAGGAAATTCCTCCAAAAGTCCTTTCCCAAGCCCAAAAAGCACAGGTGGTCCGGCGCGAGGGGGAAGAGGTTGACCATGCTGACATAGCCCAGGACCACAGGCACCTGGCACACGCCATGGCAACCGGTGTTCTGCTTGGCCTGCTCCAGCCGGGTTGTGTTGAATGCACGCCGGGCAGCGGGGCTCAGTTCGCGGTCTTCATCCCCATCAAGGGCCGACTTGGCCAAGTCCTCCTCTATCTGGCCGATGATGCCCATCAGCTCCAGCATCTGGTCGCCGGAGAGCATGAGGCAGCTCGCGCCTGTGCGCACAGCCTGCAACTCTACGCCATCCACCCTCTGGATGACGTCCTTTATTTGCATACCCCGCTGGCGCCACCTTCACCGTGCCGTCCGGGCACTCCACATGGCTTCGCAGACGGCACCAGGGGCAACCTGTGAGCTGGCTAGGCCCCCCCCCCGCATAAAGATCTTTCGTCTGCCCTGGGCGTCGCACACCCACGTACCGAGGAAGACCTTGTGCACGAACTGTCCCCGCCCGTCTGCGGGGGTGACCCTCACTCCATGCTCGCCAAGCACCGCGAGCTCGTGCAGCACCTCTAACAGTATTTTGCCCAGGTTGGGCGGCTCCGGGGGGCCGATGAGTGCGACTGGGTGCCAGTTGCTCCTGGAGGTAAGCATGTGGGGCGGCATGTCCTCACACCTGATCCCAACCCCGGTGACAGACTGGGTGGCCCGAAGGTGCGACAGGAAGCCATCATCTGTGAGTGTGTAGATCCCGTTGTTGGCATGGAGGAAATCTCCCGCGGCGAGGCCGGTGCCGTGCCCGCCTTTATTCAGGCGCTCCGCCTCCGACGAGGCTCGGAAGGCGTTGATAGACACGTCTGTCCCCTTCTTCCAGCAAGCGTACCACACAGGGTCTCGGAACCATCCCTTGATGATGTCCGCCACGCTCAAGACGTACCAAACCCGTGCAGCCGTGAGCTTCAGGGACTGCGGCATGCGGATAAACCTGTCGGCATTGCACTCCGGGCAGTGCTGGTCGGGGAGGTTCGCCCATTCGCCAGCCTTCCCGGGCGCCCCGCTGAACGCCACGCACCCCTTGGGGCACATGTACCGGACATATCTGGATGTATCAGGCACCTGCATGCATCGGGAGGCGAGGAGCGTGAGGGGCCTGACACCCCAAGACGCGCCGCGTCAAGCACGCACCCAGGCACATCCCGGCCGTACCCGCAGGAACTTCCGCATCGCCTTGTGGCTGCGTGGCACGGCCATCCCACCCCAGGTGAAGCCGGCGGGCATGATGTCATGCAACAGCTGCCACTCGCTGTCGGCGGAGTTGTTGGAATTCTTGCTCTTCACCTGGGCCGAGCACTTCATGACTGCAAACGTGAGGGCATTCGTGTCGGACCCCGGCACAGAAGCAGACTCCCACGCCCGGAGGTGCGCCTCCTCCTCCTCCTCCTCCTCCTCCTCCTCATCGATCGCTCGTCCACCCGGCGCCAGCTGCGTCCCCACCCCCTTCCCAGCCCTCCTCTTCGGATTCACTGGACTGGTCATCGCCTTCAGGGACGGTTACCAAGCGAGCCTCCCCGTCCGCATCCACAGGGGGGTGCTCCTGGGCAGCCGCCATAGCCTCCACAACCTGCCACGCCGACCGGGCGGGTACGTGTGATTCCATACAGCCGCTGGTGAGTGGTGCCACCGGCACACATGCCTGGCCCACTCACCTCACAACGCAGAAGGTCCACAGTGTCACCGTCCTCGAAAACAGCGCGCCACTGGGTCGCCCCGCCGCAGTCCTCCAACACCCAGTAACAACGCCGGTTACCACGCCGTAGTGCCATACTCCCCGGAACTTCTGGGCGATGACCTTCATGTAGAAGTCACCGGGATCGCCTTCCCGTATCACGCCGTCATCGGCGCCTTCCACGCCCGCCGGTGGCCACGCAGGCGCGTCGATGTCCATACCATCTTCGCCAACGGGGTTCTCCCCCACGCCCATCACATCGTCCTCCTTCGAGCCGCCGTCGTCCGAGACCGGCGCCAGCGGGCCGTTTCCGACGGCTGCAACTACTCATGATGCCGCCCCTGCCGCTGCTGCTGCTGCTGCTGCTGCTGCCGCCCCTGCTGCTGCTGCTTGTCGTAAGGCGGCCTTGCGGTGCAACTTACCCGCACGCTTCAACGAGTGCCTATAATTCGGGAATTTTCGGAAGTGCCGGTCTCGCGCCGTCCTTTCACTACTGCCCGTCACGATGCCCTGGCAGTGCTTGCATGCGTACACGCCATCCTTCGACACACTCGATATCCATCCCTCTCCCGGCATGCCTGCTGCCGCGCGCGCGCACGGGGGGGGGGGGGGGGGGGGGGGGGGGGGTTGAGAGTTGGGGTGGATGTAGCCCACCACCGGCAGGGAGCACAGATGCGAGTGCGCGGCTGTCCGCGCTTGCTTCAGCGGTGAGCGGCGGTGACCGCCAGGCTACCCCGTACTACATGCGCGTGCATGGATGTGCAGCGGATGTGCAGCGGATGTGCAGCGAGTACGTGCAGCCGCCTGTACTTAGCCCGGGTGCTCCGTGTCGGCGCGCGACACGCGAGCCCGCGTGCGCATATCAATTTGATGAAATGTGCAGGGATGTGCAGCGGATGTGCAAGGATGTGCAGCGAGTACGTGCAGCCGCCTGTACTTAGCCCGGGTGCTCCGTGTCGGCGCGCGACACGCGAGCCCGCGTGTGCATATCAATTTGATGAAATGTGCAGGGATGTGCAGCGGATGTGCAGGGATGTGCAGGGATGTGCAGCGAGTACGTGCAACCGCATGTACTTAGCCCGGGTGCTCCGCGTCGGCGCGCGACACGCGAGCCCGCGTGCGCATATCAATTTGATGAAATTATCGAAACGAGAAATTCATATAGTACTTTACAGGTTGCGCGAGATAGTCGTCGCTACTCGGTATGAAATCCACGTCCCTCGTCCGTCCCGTATCGTCCCCGTATGTTGTCGTTCGTCACCAGTAGGGCACATTTACGTCACATCCGAATCTCACAGTGCCCGTTGATGACAAAATGATTTTGTCCCTATGATCGACAGATGATTATTTTGTCCCAATGATGAAAGGACGATTTTGTCCTGCTGATGAGAAAACGATTCTATCCCGCTGATGACATAACGACTTTGTCCGGCTGATGACAGACCGATTTCATCTCACTGTTAACATACCTATTTCGTCCCGTTGATGACAAAAGGATTTCGTCCCGCCGCTGATAGGATCATTTTGTCATGTCGATGACAGAATAACGATTTTTCCCCTGATGACATAACGATTCTATCCCGCAGATGAAAGAACGATTTTTCCCCGCTACATACATATTTCGTACTGTTGATGACAAACATATTTCGTCCCGCTGATGTTGGGACGTTTTTGTTCCGCTGAGGACGGAACGATTTTGTCCCGTTGATGACAAAATGATTTTATGACATATGCAGATGCGAGGCGTGAAGTGCTTGGCTAGAGGCAGTGGCACCACTGACACGGAGCGGGCATACGAGCGGCTGCTCTTACCCGAGGCACGCATCAAGTTCCCGCGTGCATGCGTGGAACCAAACTTCCCTAACCTGCCTTTGTGGCGGCCATGCTTTGTGGGCAGTGATGGGAGGCCGCTGGGGCAGACGATGTGGTGGATATGTTTGAGGGCACGGGACCGGCCCGCAGGGGCGCCGCCGTGCAACCATGCACGTCAGCCGCCCCCGCCAACAAGGCGGCCTGCGCAGAGGGACTGGATATATAATTCAAGGCACTCGCACAATGGAGTCTAAGCCGGCATGGAAGCGCGCATATGAAATGGGGCTCGACCCCCATGCCATCGAGTGATCCCCTCGCCGCCTGTTCCACGCCCCCCTAACCCCCCCCCCCCCCCCCCCCCCCCCACAATTCGCACGTTATAAGTCAGAATCTTACCGCAGCATGTTCCGGGCATATAATTTTTACCACCGTGAGAATCGCCTACGGCGTACACTGCTGCGCGTTGCCGCCCCGCTGCCCCAGCCGCGGCGCCTTGCTGCCCCGCTGCCCCGGCCGCGACGCGTTGCCGCCCCGCTGCCCCAACCGCGGCGCGTTGCCGCCCCGTTGCCCCGGCCACGGCGCGTTGCCGCCCCGCAGTTCCGGCCGCGCTAGCAACGAAACTGCGGTTTGTGAAATCGACGGACGGTAGTCGATTCAACTCGTATCTGCGGTCGAAAATGAGTTGTTATGATCGTTGATTATGATTAAAGAGGTTGTTGCACTACCGTCGTTGTATCCTACCTCGTCCGTACCCGACGTGTTGCGTGTCCATACCTTGAACTAACCGAGCACCCTAGGCGCCCCCCCCTTCCCTCCCTCACCGTATTTGACATGGGCACCGGCGGTAAAAACGCCTCCGTCGACGGTCCATGCCATATTCCCACGAGCAAGGGGCTGTTGTCTCAACCGAGTAGTATAGTGAGCCGGCGGGTGGCTGACTACTGCGTACATGACTGCGTAGAGGATTTGAATTTTAAAGGCGTTGACCGCCCCGTGCCGTGTTTTTGATGTTGCTCCTGCAACTGAGGACAAAGCGATGCTGTCGGCCGTCTTTCACGAATGATGGCCGCGTGACGCATTTCACAGACGGGGATCCCTTACCCTCTGCAAAAGACGCCGAGGTTTCCCACCCCCGCGCCCCCGTACACCGAGCGGATTTGCTATGCTACCTTCAACTTCCGTCGTGCCGGCTACACAGCCGAAAACCACTGCAACGCCAAGGAGACCGTCATTGCCGCGTTCCGAGAGTACATCCCTCCTTGTTCCTCCGCCCAACCGCGTTGCGAGCATCCTTGTGGGTTGTACTAACGGTGCACCTTGTTCTTTACATGAAGCACGGGAACGTGACGAACTACATACCTCGCTCGGGCCCACTTCCCGGATGTGGGCAAGGACGCCCAATCTAGGAAGAAGGGACCATTGCCGAGCGAGGACCGATTCGCGAAGGCCCTCGACTTTGCAGAGGCCTGGCAGCATAGCGAGCTCGGGAGGTACTACCAAACCGGCCAGTGCCCCCCTTCGAACGTGGTGTTGTTCGGAGGGTGAGGAGGAGGTCTGCAAGGCGACGCCACTCGGAAGCCGCAGGCGAGTCGCGTTTGTTTTCACACTTGTTCGATTGCACAATCATCGCCGCGACAAGCCATGAACACGCATACACGATTTCGCATTGTTGTTGTGTTGTGAGACCCCCGCCCAGTCCCTACGTTTGGCATTAAGCCGATCGTATTGAGTGTTCAGCGCTCGTTGGCTGCGCGATGTCCGGCCGCAGTGATTGAATGAACCGGATCGTGGCGCTGCCGCTGGCGGGCGCCGCTGCGTCGCCAGAGCTCAACCGCATTTAGGGCGTGCTCATGCATCATCATAAGAAGCCGGGCGGCATCATCAAGCACAACACCAACGCGGTCAAGAGCTTGGCCGCCATGCAAGCCTTCCCCGGCAAAACGTCGACGAGGGCTCGCACTGACACTCACGAGGGGAGCAGCCCGGAGCCCCCGGCCATGAAGGCCAAGCAGCCCGCCAAGCCGGCGGCTGGAGTGCCGGTCAGGGGCCGAGGCGGTGCTGTTGTTCGGGCCAAAGGTTGTGTTGGGGCCAGGGCGGGTGGCGGGCCGTTCGGGACGCGGGCCGGCCGCCACGCTGCCATGACAGCAGTAGCATCCGCCGCCAATCGTGAGCAAGCCCGCCGAAGCACGACCAGTGGCGGTCGCGGCCAAAACCTGATGTAAATGATTTATTTCGCCCGCCCACTGCGCGGTTCGCTGCCCACTGGCGCTTGGAGAGATCATCACCATCCCCGACTTGGCCAACGTTGACGAGCATTTCGCAATTGGCCTTCCAATCGAAGAGACTTATGCCGTCCCGCCGGCTTTGAATGGCTTCTCCAACACCGGTGCCGTCGACTGGATCGCTTACGGCCACCTCAGAGTCGTGATGGTTGATCAAGAGGTGAAGACTTCTCACAGCGGTGACATCAACATGTTATACACCGACAGAGTCAATCTCGTCACTGAAAAGGTGTCAGGGCTTCGAAACATTTTCAGCTTCCGATCCGACCTCCTCGTCGCCCCGCCGCCGGAATTTGAATTCCATTCTCCAATAAAGACACAAGACTGCAATACGGTAGGTGACGCAAAGCTACAAGGTAAAAGCTAAGCAATTTGCATGATCTGATGTACCTCTCAGGTTCAAACACAAAAAGCAAATCCAAAATACTATACATTCAATGCAATAATTGACATGCCTTCGGCATTTGTTCCAAATGAACCCTTCCGCCATGTCCGCCGAAAATCCTTTATTAGTGTCTTTTCCGGTAGTCCGGAGGACAAAGGGGCTACCGCGGGCACGAGCCCCTTGCTTTCACCATGTCCGTCTTCAAGGAGCAAGTTGTGACATTCGAAGGCGGGAAGAAGTCTGGGTTGGCGGATGCAAGTTCCTACAAGCTAGAAGTCGACATCATCACCAAGTATGTGGGCTCAATGAACGCGCGTTGCGGCAACATCGACGGCAACCACCGACGGGAGGCGAAGCGCATGGTGAAGGTAAACTACCCGGAAACCTACGAGAACAACACATGCATCCGCTTCACGTCGGACAATATGTACATCGGCCTCTCACCGGAAGTCGGCCGCTACATGTCGATGACGCTCAACGAGCTTGGTCACACTATCGTCGGGGACACTTCCATGCATAAACTTCTGGTGAGCGACAACATCTATCACCCCTTCTACGTGAATGGAGGATGATCAATGATGGTTCGACTATCCGCACGTCGAGCATATGAGTTCGACTCAGGCGAGTCCTTTGAGTTCGGCTTTCGATAGCGTCGAAAAGTAACTAGACGAGGCTAAACAGGTTGTGAAGAAACGTATTTTATCTTGGTATGCCGTGACCCGGTTTGGAGGGTGTAAATATTAAAAACCTGGTTTGTACTATGATCCGGATGTCTATATGATCATGCAAACATCGTCATGTCATTAGCGGAACGAAGTCGTTTTGTCATCTGCGCGACGAAATCGGTAACTATGTCATTATCAGGACGAAATAGGTCTATCATTAGCATGACAAAATCGTTGTGTCATTGGCGGAA
This sequence comes from Tetraselmis striata, assembly GCA_006384855.1. Classification (NCBI taxonomy): domain Eukaryota; kingdom Viridiplantae; phylum Chlorophyta; class Chlorodendrophyceae; order Chlorodendrales; family Chlorodendraceae; genus Tetraselmis; species Tetraselmis striata. The sequence goes on from VCJN01000865.1 coordinate 168,589, forward strand.
CAAAATAGGTCCATCATCAGCAGGGCAAAATCGTTTTGTCATCAGCAGGACGTAATAGGTATGTTATCAACGGAACAAAATCGTTCCGTCATCAGCGGGACGAAACATGTGTCATCAGCGGTACGACATAGGTCTGTAGCGGGGCAAAATCGTTATGTCATCAGCAGGATAGAATCGTTATGTCATCAGTGGGAAAATGTGTTATTCTGTCATCGGCATGACAAAATGACTCGGTCATCGGCGGGACGTAATCGTTTTGTCATCAGCGGGACAAAATATGTATGTTAAAAGCGGGACGAAATCGGTTTGTCATTAGCGGGACAAAATAGTAGGTATGTCATCAGCGGGACAAACCCGTCATGTCATCAGCGGGACAAAAGTATATGTCGATCAGCGGGATAGTAGTCCACAAATTGTACAAATTCGTGGAGCGCAAGCAAATACATGGGTACAAGAATGGTGTATGCATGGAGGGCGGACGTTGTCAATTGCGCTTTCTTGTATGTATTGCGAACGCAAGAACATCACGAACCATAATACAACGAAACAACGAGTCGATACAAATATTACCGTCCCAAACGTTGCGACTGGAATGTGCCATACCGCACGGAACTATTATGAAGTAACCTGGCAGTTGAATCAGCGATGCGTCGATTTTTCAGAAAATTTTAAAGCAACGGGTTCTATATCACTGGCCTACAGTTCCATGAATTGCATTGCCAGCGCTTTGAAGTAGCGACTATGAACTCGCGTGTGGCTTGCATAGAAGTCATCTGGCGCAGCGTTTCGAGCGGCGGCTCACCGGATCATAGTACTTAGTAGTACATGTCAGTATATAAGCGCTTGTGACGACTAGCGAGTACCATTTTTTTTCCATTACCAGAAGCGAGTAGCGAGTAATCCTTTATACCAGTGGCGAGTTTATACCAGATGGAGCGGGAAGTGGAGGCTGCGTCGGGCTCACAAAAGGAGCTGACGGGATTTCTAGACCAGGCCAACAACTCTCGGCTTCGAAATGAGGTGTGCGCCCTCCCTGCCACATGTAGGGAACGGATCTTGTTCAACCAGCTCGACGCGGCGTCAGGCATGTGGACGGTGGCCATCCCCACCGCGCGGACAGCCATGACTCCGCATGAGCTGCGGGAGGTCGCTGCCGGGTACTTCTTTCTGCCTAGCCCGTGCTTGGCCCCGGTGGTTGGGTGCCAGATTATTCTGCCCTCGACGGAGCACAACCCCGTCATTGTTGATCTATACGGCGACGCGCTCATGAACCTCCCGGCGCCTGGAGACGCTCACTGGCGTGTACAGCACGACGCTATCGCAGATGCCTTCCGCGATCACTGTGTTCACGACCTATCTAGGTATCGCGGTACGGCGGGAGGTGGATGACTTGTTCCAGCAGGCAGTGCCTCTCGGCAACACCGTACCCCGGGATGAACTCAAGGACCTAGTGCCGGACGCAGAGCTCTCCCTCCCGGCGTTCAACGTCGTGACCGGGAGCTATGATCCCCGGAGCTTGAAGTCCACGCTGTTGGAGTTCAAGACTATGCGGTACGGGGTCAAGTACACTTCAGTGCCCCGGGCCACAGCTGTGGATCGGTTTGAGCGCTCCCTGTTGGGCGACATACAACGGGGGTTGGCTGCGCGGGACGCGGCGTGGCACAACACAGAGCCCGGACAGAAGGGTCCTCTTCGAGACATCCTGGATATGTCGGAGTACACGGGCATGGTCTTCGGCACAGTGGGTGAGGTGAGCAAGGGGGTGCACCGCACAGTGCGTGGTATCGCATGCTTGGCTGCGGACCGGGGTGCCCTCTCATCGCGGGGCACTCGGTGCATCACCCGGGCTCACCAGGAGGCCTTGCTCGCAAGAGATTTCCTCGGGGTCCTGAGCTTGGTGGCCGCTCGAGAGCGTGCTCGCTGCCTCATCAGACGGCGCAGATTCGTCTCCCATCCCGTTGCTGAAGCTGCACAGCACGTCCGAGGATCACCTACACACACACGTGCTCGCGTGGCCCGGACTCTGAACCGTGTTCGCATCACTCATCCATCCCGCCTTATGCGGGATGCGGGCCGCTTTTAGGCGGCTTGCTGTGTTGATTTTCTAATTATGGGGAACTGCCCTTTTTGTAATTCACACCAGGCAGGACCAGTGGCGAGTAGCGAGTAGAGTACCAGTAGCGGGCTCCACCAGATTATAGTACTGCAAAGATTATAGTACTTAGTAGTAGTAGAAGTAGTACATGTCAGCAGATCAGCGCTTGTGACGACTAGAGAGTTCCATTTTTTTTCCATTACCAGCAGCGAGTAGCGAGAACCAGTACCAGTACCTCCCAGCCGTGAGATCGTAATCGGACGGCTGTGTAATTAAGAACCGTGGGCGGGCGGGCGGGTGGATTGTAGTACTTAGTAGTATATGCCAGTAGATAAGCGCTCTAGTCATGCACCTATAGGCCCGATCCGCAGTATACGGGTACCCGTACGGCAATAAAGCTCACCGCCGAAAAATCGACGACGCTTCGCTGGATTATTACGCGGGGTTAATGTGATGAATGTGCAGAAAGTAACCCACGAAACATTGAGCTTGTATTTATTAAAACACCAAAAGAAAGCAGAAGCACATGGATGTCTATGTATTGATGATGACAATACGCGCATTCTTGGACTGGAGCATGACAGAAGAACAACGGCAATGCGCCGGCGCCATGTATCTATCGTGCCCGGTATCCATGGCTGAAATTGCGATGACCTTAAACGAACAACCTATGATTTCCTGGAGTCTTTCTTTGTGCACTACTTCAGTATTAACACAACAGCCAGCCAACTGAATCACAATGTACGAGTCCATGAATGCTGGGAAGTCTTCCAACATAGCCTTGAAACATGTTGATAATATGCACATGCCGACTCACCGTATGTATTAGAAGAGGTCACATTTGTCATAAATTGTAAAACTATACAATCCGCAAAAAACATGTACGCACGAAGCCATGCTTTTGACGGAAACCTAGCGACTGCTTCCACAGGTGGCACTTGGCATGCATACGTTGGTGTCGATCGATTGGGCCGCGACGTATATAAAGCTGAGATCCCAAGTTTGATCCGTTTCAGTGATTCCCACCCGTCGTATAGCCTAGAAGGTTTCTTTCTACTACAACAAAATGTTAAGAGCGAAACAGTTCCGGCATGAGGGCGAACTATTATGCGGACAATCGCCATATTTGAAGGCATATTTTCTACATGCAAACATTCGTTGTGTTGATATTTAATCTGCTAGAAAACTGGCATACTGCGGAATACTATACAAGAAGGCACATATACACAAAGGCGGATCATGTTAAGGTGCTAGGCGGTGAAGCATTCAACGCAACATTAGTAAATGCTTTTGCCATGCAATACTTGCTCGCTGCGGGCCATGCTCATTTGTGTTGTGCTCCCTGCTATCTTGTCATGTGCACGAGACTGATTGAACCATGGCACCCCTCGCATGGACACAAACTTCACAGATAATAAGCCGCCACACCATCCTCAGAGAAGAATGCAGTCGTGCGCAGATCATTATGTCGTCTTATGTAAATACTACCGCTATATGTTGAAACATTTCTTAATGATAATCGCCATACCTCCCCGGTGCATGACGCATATACATATGTCCACATCATCCCAAAACTTCATCCGACTCGTCAATTCTCACAGAGTCAAGCACTGCAGGTAGTTCGCTGTTGTTCAGCGTTCTCTTTTGGGGTCACATGACCCCAAGTTCATTAAAACTTTACATAGGGATAGTGTTATACGGGTTCGGACAGCGGTAGCCCCAAGGATACTAGTGATTTACCACTGGCTCTCCCGCTCGACGCCGTGGACAGCGTTGTCATGTGGCGCTAATCAGAGCCGGGTGGGAGCCGGCGCTCCGGAAAATTGTGACTTGACATTTGGCGGCTGGCATTCACAGATATGGGCGACCTTTCTGACCCCGCTGTCAGCGCCAAGCACTCAGCACGCGATGGCGAGATCCGAGTTGGCACAAGCTGTGCCGGTCTACACTGTTGTGCTGACTGTGGGCAAAGGGGAGAGATTTCGCCGCCTGCCGCCACCGGTGGGGGCTGGGCCATGCATGTAGACTACCTCCGCAATGAGTTGTACTGCAATACCGCATGCTCGGGGGCAATTACGCTCCGGTATGCATGTGCACTACCTGTATACTGTATGCGTATGCTACTGCATACCCGGATGCGTCGGTACACAAGGTATACCGCGACTCAGGTGGGGCGTCGGGTACTACCAGGACTGGGGCTTGTACCATCGCTTCTTTGAAGGCTTGAAACGCGTCGTCGGCGCGAGGTGTCCAGCCAAACTACGGTACATTCGTGGTGAGATCAGTAAGGGGTTTTCGGCGCCTGCCACCACCGGTGGGGGCTGGGCCATGCATGTAGAGTACCACCGCAATGAGGTGTACTGCAATACCGCATGCTCGGGGGCAATTACGCTCCGGTACGCATGTGCACTACCTGTATCATTCTCGAATTTGAAGGGGGACTGTGCCAAACACAAATAGTACTCCGCCACAAACGTCCTGCGCATCTAGCTGCACCTGGCCTACTCCTGCCTGGACACAGTCTCATGCAGTCACTCAGTACTCATGAATGGCCGCCTCAGAGTGCTGCCATCTCAGTGACTCATTGCTCAGTGCGCAGATTCCCCATCCTTGGCCCAGATTTGCCAATATCCTGGAAGCATCGCCTTGCTGCGTAGTCCCACTGTGTGCACCAACCAATTGTGGGTGAATCTTTACACTTTTATCTTGGGTCTGACTTCAGTCTCACCTGCAGTCATGACATATATATGCTCTGTGGCTGTGGCAGGCATCGGTTGACTAGTTTCATAGCTGCATCCCAGCCACTGCCCCAAGGCTGCACGAGCCGGCCCACGTACTCAGTCACTATCATCGTCCGATGCATCCAGGCCAGTCATTGCCCGGCCCTGCTGAAAGGCGAGCTCCTTCTCGTACTCCTGCAGAGCCTCTTTTTTGCTACGAGCTGAGCTCATGTTCATCTCCGACATGCGCTCCAGCAGCTGCACATCGCCCGGGGAAGACAACCCAGTGTCAGCAAGCACTTGAGCCCGCCAGCAGGAGATCATAGCCGGATAATGGTCCATGTAGGCGGACAAATTGAGGGAGCCACAGATCGACATCGACACATAAATCTTTAGACATTAGGTGGAGAATCCCCACCAAGGAAAGGCGAGCAAAATGCGCGCCTATTGCCCCTGCTCTTCTCCTACCCCATCTCTCTTTCATACCCTGGCGCCAATAAAGCCCAGCCCTTACCTTGGACTGCCATTGCAGCTTCGATTGACCCCGGGCAAGGCTGTCTGCCTCCGCGCGCGCCACAGCTGCCTTGTTCACAGCTTTCAGCCGCTCTGTGTCGAGAGCTTTCACCTGAGGAGTTGTTTTGATCCGGGTTTATTGTCATTTCAGCGGTATGTCCAGTGTACATATTCTACCTTAAGCAACACGTGAAGGCAGGATGGGCACTGGTGCCGCCAGGCAGCGAGATGGGGCCATGCCTTTTGCTCCATCATAGCAGTCGAGATGTCAGCCCGGTGCAGCACTTCGTCTACTGATTCAAGGCGAGCCAGGGTTGCTTGGAGCAGGCTCTTGAGGTCATCCCGCTCCTCTGCAGCAATAGTCACCAAGACCATGTTAGACAGAGGATGTACACACATGCATTCCCATAGCGCCCCCCCCCCCCCCCCCCCCCTGCGCCCCAGGCGCTTCCTATCTGCATTTCTAACGCCCCATACCCACAATTCATACCGCAGCTTGTGGTGTCTCAGTATCCCGTGCTGGCAGAAGCTGACGCAGGAGGACGCATGCAGCGTGGTCCTACTAAGTGCGCAACATGCACAGGTCACAGACACCCCGTTGGCTGACCACACCACAGGAGTCCGATGGACGGGTACGCTGCACAATGGCGAGGTCCTACCTGTGAGGGAAGCCAGCTCCTCAGCCGCGGTCTCATTGCAGCGCTGCAGGGACTCCTCCGCTTCACGCAGCTTGATTGTCATCTGATGAAGCTGCGTGTCCCGATTCTTTAGCGCCGCCTTCAGCGACTTGATGTCCACAGCGCGCGAGTCGAACTGGTTCTGCACAAAGCAGAGGAAGACATGCCTGGTGATATACATGTTTGGTGATATACATGCATTGCCCTCCGCACATCAAATGCATGGTATTTCTGTCAGGACTTGGATGGGCTTACCACGAGTTTCTTGTAGTCTGACTCAAAGCGATTGGCACGCTTTCGCTGCTCTATCATTTCGCGCCGCAGCTTTGCCTTGGGGACAAGCAGCATGGAGTGTCAAAGAGCTGAACTGGCACACTGCCGGCAACCCACAAAAATGACAGAACATACTCAAAATGAGGTTAACATAGACAGGGCTATTCGCACTGAGCATTTATCCCGCCAGCATTCTGCAACGAAGATAAAGCCAATCTAGTGGAGGCTTCATGCTTGTCATAGTCACAAGCGCCGTTGTTTTCTTGGGGGCCGGGGGGGGGGGGGGGGGGGGGGCTGTACCTTCTCTTGCGCCCACACTGCTTCTGCATCACGGTACTGCGCCAATACCGACGCCAGCGGTGTCTGCGGGCTCTCCTTTGAAAGTGGCCCAGCCCTCCGCCGGGCAACGGAGAGGAACGGTGGCTGCGGCGGCGAGGCTGCCTTCACTTTCCCCTTGCCCTTCCGCCCACAAACCTTCTTTGGCCGTACCAATGCAAGGCCTTCTGACTCATATCCCAGCTGCAGCGCCGCCCGCCCATACCGTCGCGCATCCTGCGCGCTGCGTGCTGCGGCCTCGGTCTTGCTTAAGATGGTATCCACGCGGCTACACCTCTCTAGCAGCTCCGACACATCCACGGACCTGGTAACCAATGGCGAAAAAAAGCTAGCTGTCTCAGCACTGTGTTTCTGTAACAAGGATGCCAATGGCTCTGGGGGAGGAGAGGAGATGCTGGTACGGCTGGGATGCCCAACGCGGCTACAAGAGGCAAAGTAGGAAAGCCGAAAGCCCATCACTTGCAACTCGCCTGTCTGAGTCGTACTCGTAGGGTGGGGACCGTCGCGGCATCTGCGGGCGAGCACGACCAGAGATAACACGTTAGGCCCGCAGTGACTGGTGGGCTCCCTGACAAGGACAGTGGCGCGCGTCCCATTACACTTTACCTTCGTATGCGGGCTATCAGGGCTGGAGACGCGCGTCCGTGGCGTGGCCGCCGCCACCGTTGCGGTGGATACCCGCTCGACCCGATCGGCAGCGCTCTGCCGTGGCGGGAGCGATGCTGCCCGGCGTACCGACGAGAAGCTGGGCGAGCCTGGCTGCACCGTTGGCGACGGCGTCACAGTTGCGGACAGTTTCACGCCAAGCCCCGCCAGCCGCGCCTTCAGCGCCTCCACCTCTGCCTCCGACATCCCGCTGGACTGGCTCTGCGCGGTGGGAGGTGGGCGGTACTTGCTCGAAACCGGGTGGCCCGCCGCGGCGCTGCTTTGTGTGACGTGACGCCCCGGAGCTCTGCCAATACGGGCACGACGCGCCGGCTGGGAGCGAAGCCGTGCCGCTATCTGCACGATGTCCTCCAGGAGCAGATTGTTACCGCGCCAGCTGAGCGTGTGGCTTGTGGTGACACCGCGCGGTGGCGTATGGTTGACGGCTGAGTCACCTACGGGGGGGGGGGGGGGGGGGGGGGGGGGGGGGCACTTGTCGTTGTGGCCAGTCACCGCCGTTCCGATTAAGGTCGCCCGAAGAAAGCAGCAGCTTGCGCGAATGTAAACGACCTCTGCCAAACTAATAGAAGTGTAAAACGCAACGGAAACCCTCGGGCTTGGAGCGTGCCGCTCTGCGTGTCTCCGCTGCGCCGGCTGTTTCAGAGCGCGCGGTCATCGCACTTGCGTGTGGGGAGGACGTGCGGCATGCCTGGAGAGTTGTCCGACTGGCGTCGTGACTCGTCCGCCGAACCAACTGCTAGCTGGACTTCCAACGGCTTTTCTGGAGGGGCTGGGCAACAATCAGTCAGTTGAGGTAAAAACGGGATTTTTTTTCTCAGGACATAAAATCCTTATATATTAGTGATTTGCTCGATTGAGCAGCGGGCGCCCCTGCCAGTAGCGCTAAATACATATTTGATGTGTGAATACATTCTCTACAGTCAGTGCTTTAACGTACGCTTGCGCACTACTAAAAGTGCACAACTAAATGCAATTGTGCAGCAAGGTTGCGAGCATCAAACGAGATAATGTCAGCCTGAAACCAAGGGTCAAAGCAGGAGGCCAGTGCACCAAGAACCAAGCAGGAACCAAGAGATATGAGACCAGGAAGTCATTAAGTCATACAAATTGATGTGTACGAATGAATACAGAGTAGATATATTTGAGATTAGCAAAGTATAGCAACTAACACGCCTTATCCCTGCCTCATTTTTCGTGGGGACGCTGAAAGGGTTTCACTGTCGTTTCGCTGTTGCCAGCCCTGTCCCGGGGACGAAAATAAATAAAAATAGACGCGATCGATGCCCTGACGCGATCGACGGCTTTAAAATATTCTGGCACAGCAAAACATTCTGGTATCAGCACGACAATATGAATTACCCACGTGACACAAAGCAGCATGACTTCGTGGTTCCCTTTGCTCTTTCTTGGTTCTTGGCTCCCTGTCCTCCTGCTCGACCTTGGTTTCGGGCTCATGTCTCTCTTCTGCTGACAACCTTTCATAGTTGCTGTTAGTTCTGTTGTAGTGCGCTTTTGTGAAAGCCCTGATGTAATTAAAGGATATTAGTTACCCTGTACCTCTCACCGTCAACTTGAGGATGTACATAGCTAATATCACCGCGACTACGGGTAGTCGACTACCCGTACCTGTACCTGCTTTCTGGCAGTCGCCGCGCTTGCTGTGCGACTAGCGCATGGACTGCGGCTGCTCGCCGCCCTCCTCGCATTGTCCGTTCAACGCCGGCCGGGACCTTGCCCGCAAGCCTGGCAGGCTGCACGCATATCCGACTGCCGCCCCGTGATCCGCTGACTTGCTTGCCAGCGCGGGAGGCATTGCCCCCCTTCCCCGTCATGCACAGCCCCCGCAGGCAGCCTGGTGGGAGCGACAGCGTCTTGACGGAACTGCCGGCGGAGGTCAACCGGCAGCAGTCGCCTGCGAGGCCGCCGCCCGGCGGCTGCCCCGCCCAGACCCGGCCCGCCTCCCCGCGCCCGCCGTCCCCCTCCTCCCTACTTCAGCCCGGCTTCACCAAGCGCGTCCTCGAAGCCCCGGGCCGCGCAGACAGCCCCCCGGCAGGGCGTTCACGAGGGCTGACCAGTCCGGGCGCGCGCGCGGGGGCCGCGTCACTCACCGGGTTAACCACCGCCGGCGACTCCCCGCTGGCGTCGCCACTGCGGTGCTGCCCCAGCCGCATCCCCCCCTCGCCCAGGTCTGGCGGCAGCGCCAATTTTCCGTCATGTCTACTGCTCAGCGACCACCTGGAATCTGACTATGCTAGCGATGACAGTTGCGTCGAGACGCCGCTGCCACGGAGAGCGCCGGTGGGGTTCCCTCCCCGTTTACATCCCGATTCTTGTCACTTGATGCTTGTCAGCCTGAACCACCACACAGGGTTTCTTGCTGGTCACAATTTAGCGCTAATCCCAGGCTTCATGCCAACCCGCACCAAACAGAGAGAAACTCAGCCCACCCCTGGTCCCCCCACGCGGGCATCTCAGCTCAATCGCTTATCAGCGGTGTCCCCCCGGGCCCCGGTACCGCAGGAGGAAGCCTGGCACACTCCAACGATGCTGTGCGGCTCGGGGAGCTTTGCTTCGCCGGTGGAGGCGCCTGGCTCCGGCTACAGCGTGCACGGCAATGACCTGTTTGACCTGGCGGATGCGACAGGGGATGCTAGGCGCGGCGCCAACAGCGGCTTGGCGGCTGCGCCCAGCCTGGCAGCGTCCCCCGCTGGCAGCCCACCGGCGCAGCAGCAGACGCAGGAGCTCCACCACCCTGCCACCCCCTTGGACGGCTACTGGGTCGCCACCAACGAGGCATTCCTGCCGGAGCAGGCAATAGATGGGCAGGAGCTGCTGCTCGAGGGGCGCACCGACAAGGCGCCCCTGCTGGGGATGTCCATTGACTGCGGCCGCATTCCCACCAGCCTTCTGCCAAACGACGTGCAGAGCGGCCTGGAGCTGCCGGTGCACCTCCAGGCTTCCGCACCCTTGTTCACCAGTCCGCTCAAAACCTGCTTGCTGATGCCGCCAGGCAGCGCCTCAGCCTCGTGTGGCCCCCAGCTGGGCAGCAGCAGCAGTGGGCAACTGACCCACCACGCCTCAGGAGAGACAGCCAGCCACCGCTTCAGCAGCAGCAGCTCCGCCGCGGACTCGGCCTCCAACTTTTACCGCCGGCGATGGGGTCGCGCAGTCTCAGGTGAGCCCACTCGCCGTCACCATCGCCATCCCTGCATTCGGCATTCGGCATTCGGCATTTGCCATTTGGTATTGGAAACTCCCCGGCAGATGGCATACTGGGCAGCACGCAGGCACAGGCACAGCCCGGCGGTGCCGGGTACCCTGCGTTGTCTTATCGGGCCAGTGCCGGCTGGGGGTGATGTGGCTCCCTAAAGCAGGGGCGGGGGCTGGGTGGGTGGGTGGGTGGGGGCACTGGCAGTATGTGGCACGGACGCTCCACAACTACACGCCTCTGCCCCCGTTCCGCGGCTCACACTGTCTCGCACTGCACTATGCGCGCACTGGTCAGGCCAAGAATTCGCGTAGGTTGGATTTGGCTACCTCGCATTGATTTAGTTCCTTGCTATGATCGCAACCAGGACTGGCACTTCCCTCTTATGGGTGTGACTTTCACACGGCAGAAATTCGTACCTGAACACACATTTACAGGTGCCAATGCACCTATAATGCCCCTTACCATGAGCCTCGAATTGGGCTTATTATTGCATACAACATGTAAGAACATTCGCTATAGCCCTGCTGTAGGTTTGTCTACATTTGACCCAGGGCAGCTTCGTATTCGCAGTATTCTGGTAGACCCCAATACTCCAAGCATAATTATTGAATTTGAACCCCCGCCTCCGCTGCGTAGAAGGGACAGCAATAGCTACTAAGCATGCAACGGAAACGGACATTACATGGCACGACATATCATTGATTTGAGACCCCCGCGAGCCTGCTTAAATTGCCCTCTAGTACCGTAACCTGGGCTGTGAGAAGCGGCACACGCCTGTACCCATAAAACCCAGCACCCCCGTCTGCCAATCACGGAGGTCGCACGCAATCTCTCGCACAGCGCATCCACCTTTCAGTGGGCAAGGCACGTGGCACTGCCTATGCGGTCCGTCCAGTTATGGCAGCAGCCAGCAGTACCCGCCGGCCATTGGCGCCCGAGTCGCACTTGTCGATTCTCAGCACTTGCAGCCACAGGTATACTTGCGAAAGGCGTGCCTTCAGGGCTTGATAGGATGAGGTAAAACATTGTAAACCTTATGTGCAGCGTCGTATGTTACGTTTCCCCCTCAGCTTAAAATGTCACAGCTATGCCATACTACTTACGTGGTATCCCGGTGCTGACGCGAAATATAAGACGTGCATTGCAGTAGCTAGGAACATAGGAGGAGACCAACTCACCAGTGTGACGTGACATGCCACCGGTGAAGTCATGCACCTCACAGTTCCCGCATATTTCAGACTGCCTGCGATTGCGCCATTATCTTGATTTTCGTGTTTCGAAAGGCGCTCGTATGCGATGTGCCGCAACTCACCGACTGTGCGGGATGCGCGCAACCCTGGTGCAGATCACATTGCAGGCGCCAGGAGCCGCCGGCGGCTGCACATGCTGCTGCTCAAGTGGCGCACCCGGACCATCGAGGAGCAGGCGCTGCGCGGCGCCACATTCGAGGCCGGCATGCGGTCGATGCTCAAGCTGCGCAACAGCTTGCTGCTCTCTGGCTACCTCCTGTCGCACGCATGGATGCGCTGGCTGTCGGTCTGCCGGCACCGCCTCGCGGCGATCCACGCCCCGCACAGCGTGGCCAGGCCGCTGGGGCAGGCCACGTGGAATGCGCCGCCTGGCGATTCGGCGCGCCATAGGTACCTGTTTGGGGAGCATGTCGGGCTGATGCGCACGGCGCTGGCTGCCTGGCGCGCGGTGAGTCTCCAGCTGCACGCCGCACTGCCCTGCCGCACCGGCACACAGCATAAGCCGCTACCCTAAAGCTGCCGACAGTTGCTGTCCCTGATTTGCGGTTTGCCGGGAAGCCCGACGCTCAGCTTCCGCACTGGGTGTTGCAGGTCGTGTGTGCCGGCGAGTGGGACGACGCTGGGAGGCGCTCAGAGGAGCGATTCTGTCAGCGCCGACAGCCCTGACGCCGGGGATGTCAGCCTGCGCCAATGGCAGCCCGATGCGATAGCGCCCAGCTCGGTCTCGGCACGCCTTTGCGCCGCCTGGGGCGCTGTGCGTGCGCGTCGAATGGCGAAGGCGACGTTCGACGCTTGGCGAGAGGCGTCCGCCTTCGATCACATGGCTGCTACCGCTGTCGGCCGGTCCGCTCTCGCGGCCTGGGCGGGTATCGCGAGAACGGAGGCGCGAGTGCGCAGCGCGCTGTGGTCTCGCCTCGGCCGCGCGGCGGACCGCCGGCGGACGTTCCGGGTCTGGGGCGACTGGAAGGCGCGCGTCGCGACGCGGGCACGCTTTGCCTCGCGCGCGCTGGCGCTGTTCCGGAACGTCGCGGCCCGTCGGATGGGGACGTGCTGGCGGTCGTGGCGCCTGGCAGTTGCGCTCGGCCAGGCGCTGGATGCACAGCTTGACGCCGGCGCCGCGCTGCTGGACCTCTCGCGCGAGCAACCCCCAGCTCGGCCCGCAGCATCGCAGTCGCAGCCGACGCCAAAGCCTACCAGGCCGTTGCCAGCACAGCGGGCGCCTGCCGCCCGTCGACCACCGCAGTCGCCCGGCGTGACGGGGATCGGAAGCCGGCCGCCGAAATCTCCGTCGTACCTCTCTTTGACGCCCGGCTGCCCGACGGCCAGCAACGTCGTGATGCAGCCTGCCGTCGCGGGTGGGCATGTCAGCGTGGTAAGCGGTGTCCCTGCGACCAGTTTGAAAGCGCAGCTTGCTATCTTGCACCTCATGGCAACAACAGCTGCGCCGCACTTTCCTGACTGACTGTCCACTTGACTCGCTCTCCCGCCCGTTGTTGCAGGCCCCCGATACGCCGCTCGCAGGCCCAACCAGCGCAGAAGCTGACAGCGCCGAGCAGCTCCGGGTCGCCCTGGACGGCTTGCATATGGAGGCCAACGCGCGCATCCGATACCAGAACACCCGACTGGCGCACCTGCGCACCGCGCTGGGCAGGATGGCGGACGATCGTGCAGCTGCACTCTTGAGACGCCGACTTACAGCAGCATTTTCCGGATGGCGACGCGTCGCGGCGTTGGGCGCGCTCAGCATGCGCCCCTACCGCTCTGACCCTTTCGTGGTGATCCCGCCCGTTCCTCGCCCGGCGGCAGCCGTCGCCCGTACTGCCAACGTCAACTCTTACGCTGCACGCGCCGCGCATCGCAAGCCCTCTGCTGGCTGCGACCGACCGTCGACTTCAGGCTGCTGGCCCGCGGCACCGCGGGTCCGTTCGGCCTCTACAAGCCGCGAGCCGCCGACAAAGCTGCAAGTCGCCTCAGTCGATGATGCTGCCGACGAAAAAGGCCGGCACGGCCGACGGCTCTCAGGCAACATCACGCTACGTTCCTGGACCCGCAACGGCCAGCACGAGTACAAACCCAGTATCTATCGGCGATTCGACGACAAAATCCGCCATGGCCCAGCCGAGACGCGCAGGCGGCCGAGTTCTTTCACCAAAGCGTCGAGCCGAGTCTGAGGAGCCAGCGAGTGGCCGGCTGGCTGCCAATGCATAGATTGCGAAGCGGGCTGCCCTGGCTCACGCGCTGGAGCAGCTGCAGGCGCTCGCAAGCGACGACACGGAAGAGCCGCTGGAGCCGCGCAGGAGCTTCTCGCAGCCGCCGCCGTCGCTCGGTATAAGCTGACTGCGTCACTGACGACGCACAAGAGTTTGTTGCTCTGCTCATACCGACGCCGGCGCTGTCGGTGTGAGCGGTATAGAGTAAGGAATATTGAATTTGCCCTTGCTGGTGTCACCTAGAATGTATCCTGACGCGCTTCGCTGAAGCCGCAGTGTCGGCTGGGGCCAGACAGCGACGATCCGTACTGTAAATATGCTGTAATCCTGCAGCCCCCCCCCCTCCTTAAAATTGCCATCAACGTGTTGACAGTTCACCCCCCCCCCCCCCGTCGTGCTGACCCCTTGCTATTAAAATATGAGACAGACAAACATCCTGGCATTCTGCCTGGAGCAGTTGGCTTATTATATCGTCAGGATGACACGCGAATTGCCGCGAGCAGCATGCCAGGATGTTTGTACTATATAAATATGTCTGTACTTGTGCTTTTACTGTTATGGGTAGCGTGGCAGCTGCTGAGAAATGTTTGTGTTACTTTTATTGTTTTCATTATTCTCCACATATTATGTGTCATAAAGTCGCAATTGACAGTCTGGTAGGTATCATATTCATCTGTTGTTACCAGAAGGGTTTCGTTTGTCTTCAAACGGCCCAGCGGGGCGTGAGCACGACCTGCACCGAGCATAAAGTCAGACACAGATATAATTTCGAGTTGGCATGTTCCTAGATGAATGCAGTTGCAGCCAAGCGGCAACGCTTCATTGTTTCCGTATATGAGGAGGTACAGTTATATAGGGGTGCCAGCGCTCCTATGATAAAATCTATCATAATGTTCCTCACGTTGGCCCTGCATGCAACCATAACAAGAACACACGGTACATTTCCGCTATGATTTCGCGTAAATTTGACCTCTGGCAAGCGGGGAAGACTCGTATTCGCAGTTTTCAAACTACCGCGTCCGCACCCGTGGTAGTCATGTAAAACATGTGAGCGGGACGGGTACCAAGCAGTGCTCGTGAGGGGCGCCAACTGTGTTGAGAAGCTGCACGAGCTAGATAGGCAGGTATCATCATTGCGTAGCAGGGGCGAGCCCGAGGGCAGAGCAGCCTCAACAATAGCAGCAAGTAGCAGCGACATACAACAAGTCATCGGCATCACATCATTACATAGAGGGGTGGATAGGGCCACCACATGGTTGGGTTGCCTTGATGCTGTCTATAATTTGCTGATGGTTCCAAACAGTGCCCCACCCCCTCTCCGTTTAATGCTTGCATATAGCAAGGAACACCCTCATGCACACAGCGCACAGCCATGCATTGAAAGACTTCAAAAACGTCATATGCCAGTGGGAGTTTTATGTAGGTGAGGGCATGTTCTACTAAGTACTGTCAGACATTATAAAAGATAGTTGAGGGCCGGCCGGGGGGGGGGGTGGGGGTTAAGTTGACGGAGGGGGACCCAAACTATAACAATAAATCGGAACTGCATATTGATGAAACAACAACAATGAGAAATAATGTCGTCGGTGGGCTCGCATCAATAGTATTTGCGCGGCGTGGTGCTCCTGGCGAGTCTCGAACCGGTGTTGGCCGCAGCACGACTCAAAACAGCTTCCGATTGAAACACCACAATGGATTGGATTTGCTGTGCGGAAGCTTGACGTGCCTTGCGATTGCATTGATACATATATCATTCACTAATCTACCAGCATATCTGCATGTCATCGCGCCGACGCAGCATGGTACCGCAACTATATATTGCCATATTGTTCCGCCGCGCAGCCGCTGTAAGGATTCTCTCGCGCTCGTGCTATATGCCTATATCACATACAGTAGTATCAAGATATACGCGGGCGACACCAGATAAACGTACCGTGTACGCCTCGTGCGATAGGAAATACCGCTCGCGAAGTACTCTCGAGTAGCAGCGTACCGGCCCGGGTATTAGCTCAGCACGGCGACTAATACGACCATCGACTACACCGGAGCACCGCGCGGCTGTAGTAGTCGTCATCCGTATAGCGAGGCGCAGCGCATTCATATTTTATATGTATGGTAGTCTTCCATCACTGTTATTGTACATTTATTTATAACACCCTTCGAGCAACAGTACAACAATAACAACCATCAGCAACAATAATCACGCACCCGCCGCGCGATATGAAGAGCAGACAATGAGCGCGCGCGCGCGAGCGAGCGAGCTATGGTGCGTGCGGAGTTCTTGTACCCGTAGCAACAGTGCAACGACTACCATCGACAGGGTATCTAAACAATGTTGTATCAAAATTCCGAGCCTTAGGGAGTATTCGCAATGGAATCGTGTACGTAACATGCATTTCGAGGACAGTCCCCAACATACTTCGTATCATAGGCCATCCATCCCGCCATGATTTGAGATGGCAATGTAAGTACACGCGCATACCAATCATGCGCATGTATGTATACATCACTACCGCGCTTCATTCCGCACGCAGCGCACATGTGCCCCCAACCTCCCGATCTTCTCTCGTGCGCACATACGTGCACACACGCATTAGCGCAGCACGCCCCGGCCCCGCGGCCCTCGTGCTCGTGACACACCACTCCTCCTTCCCTCCATGGACGCACGCGCCTGCGCACGCCAACGGCCCACCTTACCGAGTGAGATTCCATCTGGGATCGTTTTACACATACATACATCACAATGTGATAGGAGACCTATACAACTTGTGTCGACGATAGCAAGGCACTCGAGCATACGACTTGTGCATACTAAATGCCGGTAAACGGCGCGTGGGAATAATACACGCGATTTTCTTGCCGTGAGTGTGTATGGTGTCCATTTGATCCGCCTTAGTTAGTTACCCCAATACACGCAGTATTAAATGCATGTTTATTGACGGAACAACAATGAATAATAATGGCGCGGTGGGTTCGCATCAATAGTATTGAAGGATGTGTATTGATGAAGCAACAACAATGAGAAATAATGTCGTCGGTGGGCTCGCATCAATAGTATTTGCGCGGCGTGGTGCTCCTGGCGAGTCTCGAACCGGTGTTGGCCGCAGCACGACTCAACACAGCTTCCGATTGAAACACCACAATGGATTGGATTTGCTGTGCGGAAGCTTGACGTGCCTTGCGATTGCATTGATACATATATCATTCACTAATCTACCAGCATATCTGCATGTCATCGCGCCGACGCAGCATGGTACCGCTACTATTGCCATATTGTTCCGCCGCGCAGCGGCTGTAAGGATTCTCTCGCGCTCGTGCTATATGCCTATATCACATACAGTAGTATACGCGGGCGACACCAGATAAACGTACCGTACGCCTCGTGCGATAGGAAATACCGCTCGCGAAGTACTCTCGAGTAGCAGCGTACCGGCCCGGGTATTGGCTCAGCACGGCGACTAATACGACCATCGACTACACCGGAGCACCGCGCGGCTATAGTAGTCGTCATCCGTATAGCGAGGCGCAGCGCATTCATATTTTATATGTATAGTAGTCTTCCATCACTGTTATTGTACATTTATAACACCCTTCGAGCAACAGTACAACAATAACAACAACCGTGGGCGCGTTACGAATCGTCGGTATCGTTAGCACGCAATAACACATGGGGTATATATGTCCAGGCGTCCTATGCGTCAAACCCGTTGCCACAGTACGGTGTGGGTGTCCCCGCGGGGGTTGTGGCCGGGTTGCACATTATGATGCAATTACGCACCCGAGTATTTCCCACTGCCCGCCGATTGGCCCGGATTCATGCCATGCCTGAGCGGTTCCTTGAACACTGCCCTGCATGTGGCGGAGGTGAATCTGAGACTATCGAACATATGTTGGTGGAGTGCCCGCGGTGGGGGTATCACCGTCATAATTTTGGGTTGTTAGTTCCGGAGTTCAGGGATTTTATTAGTAGGCAGGTTAGTGCGTCAACGCCTGAGGACTTAACTGCCTTTATTTTGGGCGGGGTCCCCCCCTCCCTTCACGGCGCCCTGGATTTTACTGGGAATGGGAAATTTTTCCAGCTATGGCGTCGGGCCCTCCCTCACATTGCCTTTTTTGTTGCACATGTATCGCACTCCCGAAATGCTTTGCTCCGCGGGTTGGGGCTTGCCCCAACTCGCATTACTCGAATGGGCCGACGCCCAAACGGGTAGGGCGGACCTTTCGTGGTCAGTGCCGGGTATTTTGATGGCAGTGTTTTAGACGGTGATCCAACAGTGTTGGAAATTCCGTCACTGGCCTCCAATTAGTCTTGCGAAATGCTTCGGCAATTTGCTTGATGACTATAACGGAGCGTCGCCTACCCAGGGCTTTCCGTAACTGGATTGCTGCCTAAACGGCCGTCGTAGAGACGCTGCAAGGGTTTCACTGGTGCCAGTCCTGTACCGGGGGCTAAAAAAAAAAACCATCAACAATAATCACGCACCCGCCGCGCGATATGAAGAGCAGACAATGAGCGCGCGCGCGCGAGCGAGCGAGCTATGGTGCGTGCGGAGTTCTTGTACCCGTAGCAACAGTGCAACGACTACCATCGACAGGGTATCTAAACAATGTTGTATCAAAATTCCGAGCCTTAGGGAGTATTCGCAATGGAATCGTGTACGTAACATGCATTTCGAGGACAGTCCCCAACATACTTCGTATCATAGGCCATCCATCCCGCCATGATTTGAGATGGCAATGTAAGTACACGCGCATACCAATCATGCGCATGTATGTATACATCACTACCGCGCTTCATTCCGCACGCAGCGCACATGTGCCCCCAACCTCCCGATCTTCTCTCGTGCGCACATACGTGCACACACGCATTAGCGCAGCACGCCCCGGCCCCGCGGCCCTCGTGCTCGTGACACACCACTCCTCCTTCCCTCCATGGACGCACGCGCCTGCGCACGCCAACGGCCCACCTTACCGAGTGAGATTCCATCTGGGATCGTTTTACACATACATACATCACAATGTGATAGGAGACCTATACAACTTGTGTCGACGATAGCAAGGCACTCGAGCATACGACTTGTGCATACTAAATGCCGGTAAACGGCGCGTGGGAATAATACACGCGATGTTCTTGCCGTGAGTGTGTATGGTGTCCATTTGATCCGCCTTAGTTAGTTACCCCAATACACGCAGTATTAAATGCATGTTTATTGACGGAACAACAATGAATAATAATGGCGCGGTGGGTTCGCATCAATAGTATTGAAGGATGTGTATTGATGAAGCAACAACAATGAGAAATAATGTCGTCGGTGGGCTCGCATCAATAGTATTTGCGCGGCGTGGTGCTCCTGGCGAGTCTCGAACCGGTGTTGGCCGCAGCACGACTCAAAACAGCTTCCGATTGAAACACCACAATGGATTGGATTTGCTGTGCGGAAGCTTGATGTGCCTTGCGATTGCATTGATACATATATCATTCACTAATCTACCAGCATATCTGCATGTCATCGCGCCGACGCAGCATGGTACCGCTACTATTGCCATATTGTTCCGCCGCGCAGCGGCTGTAAGGATTCTCTCGCGCTCGTGCTATATGCCTATATCACATACAGTAGTATACGCGGGCGACACCAGATAAACGTACCGTACGCCTCGTGCGATAGGAAATACCGCTCGCGAAGTACTCTCGAGTAGCAGCGTACCGGCCCGGGTATTGGCTCAGCACGGCGACTAATACGACCATCGACTACACCGGAGCACCGCGCGGCTATAGTAGTCGTCATCCGTATAGCGAGGCGCAGCGCATTCATATTTTATATGTATAGTAGTCTTCCATCACTGTTATTGTACATTTATAACACCCTTCGAGCAACAGTACAACAATAACAACAACCGTGGGCGCGTTACGAATCGTCGGTATCGTTAGCACGCAATAACACATGGGGTATATATGTCCAGGCGTCCTATGCGTCAAACCCGTTGCCACAGTACGGTGTGGGTGTCCCCGCGGGGGTTGTGGCCGGGTTGCACATTATGATGCAATTACGCACCCGAGTATTTCCCACTGCCCGCCGATTGGCCCGGATTCATGCCATGCCTGAGCGGTTCCTTGAACACTGCCCTGCATGTGGCGGAGGTGAATCTGAGACTATCGAACATATGTTGGTGGAGTGCCCGCGGTGGGGGTATCACCGTCATAAGTTTGGGTTGTTAGTTCCGGAGTTCAGGGATTTTATTAGTAGGCAGGTTAGTGCGTCAACGCCTGAGGACTTAACTGCCTTTATTTTGGGCGGGGTCCCCCCCTCCCTTCACGGCGCCCTGGATTTTACTGGGAATGGGAAATTTTTCCAGCTATGGCGTCGGGCCCTCCCTCACATTGCCTTTTTTGTTGCACATGTATCGCACTCCCGAAATGCTTTGCTCCGCGGGTTGGGGCTTGCCCCAACTCGCATTACTCGAATGGGCCGACGCCCCAAACGGGTAGGGCGGACCTTTCGTGGTCAGTGCCGGGTATTTTGATGGCAGTGTTTTAGACGGTGATCCAACAGTGTTGGAAATTCCGTCACTGGCCTCCAATTAGTCTTGCGAAATGCTTCGGCAATTTGCTTGATGACTATAACGGAGCGTCGCCTACCCAGGGCTTTCCGTAACTGGATTGCTGCCTAAACGGCCGTCGTAGAGACGCTGCAAGGGTTTCACTGGTGCCAGTCCTGTACCGGGGGCTAAAAAAAAAAACCATCAACAATAATCACGCACCCGCCGCGCGATATGAAGAGCAGACAATGAGCGCGCGCGCGCGAGCGAGCGAGCTATGGTGCGTGCGGAGTTCTTGTACCCGTAGCAACAGTGCAACGACTACCATCGACAGGGTATCTAAACAATGTTGTATCAAAATTCCGAGCCTTAGGGAGTATTCGCAATGGAATCGTGTACGTAACATGCATTTCGAGGACAGTCCCCAACATACTTCGTATCATAGGCCATCCATCCCGCCATGATTTGAGATGGCAATGTAAGTACACGCGCATACCAATCATGCGCATGTATGTATACATCACTACCGCGCTTCATTCCGCACGCAGCGCACATGTGCCCCCAACCTCCCGATCTTCTCTCGTGCGCACATACGTGCACACACGCATTAGCGCAGCACGCCCCGGCCCCGCGGCCCTCGTGCTCGTGACACACCACTCCTCCTTCCCTCCATGGACGCACGCGCCTGCGCACGCCAACGGCCCACCTTACCGAGTGAGATTCCATCTGGGATCGTTTTACACATACATACATCACAATGTGATAGGAGACCTATACAACTTGTGTCGACGATAGCAAGGCACTCGAGCATACGACTTGTGCATACTAAATGCCGGTAAACGGCGCGTGGGAATAATACACGCGATGTTCTTGCCGTGAGTGTGTATGGTGTCCATTTGATCCGCCTTAGTTAGTTACCCCAATACACGCAGTATTAAATGCATGTTTATTGACGGAACAACAATGAATAATAATGGCGCGGTGGGTTCGCATCAATAGTATTGAAGGATGTGTATTGATGAAGCAACAACAATGAGAAATAATGTCGTCGGTGGGCTCGCATCAATAGTATTTGCGCGGCGTGGTGCTCCTGGCGAGTCTCGAACCGGTGTTGGCCGCAGCACGACTCAACACAGCTTCCGATTGAAACACCACAATGGATTGGATTTGCTGTGCGGAAGCTTGATGTGCCTTGCGATTGCATTGATACATATATCATTCACTAATCTACCAGCATATCTGCATGTCATCGCGCCGACGCAGCATGGTACCGCTACTATTGCCATATTGTTCCGCCGCGCAGCGGCTGTAAGGATTCTCTCGCGCTCGTGCTATATGCCTATATCACATACAGTAGTATACGCGGGCGACACCAGATAAACGTACCGTACGCCTCGTGCGATAGGAAATACCGCTCGCGAAGTACTCTCGAGTAGCAGCGTACCGGCCCGGGTATTGGCTCAGCACGGCGACTAATACGACCATCGACTACACCGGAGCACCGCGCGGCTATAGTAGTCGTCATCCGTATAGCGAGGCGCAGCGCATTCATATTTTATATGTATAGTAGTCTTCCATCACTGTTATTGTACATTTATAACACCCTTCGAGCAACAGTACAACAATAACAACAACCGTGGGCGCGTTACGAATCGTCGTATCGTTAGCACGCAATAACACATGGGGTATATATGTCCAGGCGTCCTATGCGTCAAACCCGTTGCCACAGTACGGTGTGGGTGTCCCCGCGGGGGTTTGTGGCCGGGTTGCACATTATGATGCAATTACGGCACCCGAGTATTTCCCACTGCCCGCCGATTGGCCCGGATTCATGCCATGCCTGAGCGGTTTCCTTGAACACTGCCCTGCATGTGGCGGAGGTGAATCTGAGACTATCGAACATATGTTTGGTGGAGTGCCCGCGGTGGGGGTATCACCGTCATAATTTTGGGTTGTTAGTTCCGGAGTTCAGGGATTTATTAGTAGGCAGGTTAGTGCGTCAACGCCTGAGGACTTAACTGCCTTTATTTTGGGCGGGGTCCCCCCCTCCCTTCACGGCGCCCTGGATTTTACTGGGAATGGGAAATTTTTCCAGCTATGGCGTCGGGCCCTCCCTCACATTGCCTTTTTTGTTGCACATGTATCGCACTCCCGAAATGCTTTGCTCCGCGGGTTGGGGCTTGCCCCAACTCGCATTACTCGAATGGGCCGACGCCCAAACGGGTAGGGCGGACCTTTCGTGGTCAGTGCCGGGTATTTTGATGGCAGTGTTTTAGACGGTGATCCAACAGTGTTGGAAATTCCGTCACTGGCCTCCAATTAGTCTTGCGAAATGCTTCGGCAATTTGCTTGATGACTATAACGGAGCGTCGCCTACCCAGGGCTTTCCGTAACTGGATTGCTGCCTAAACGGCCGTCGTAGAGACGCTGCAAGGGTTTCACTGGTGCCAGTCCTGTACCGGGGGCTAAAAAAAAAAAAAACCATCAACAATAATCACGCACCCGCCGCGCGATATGAAGAGCAGACAATGAGCGCGCGCGCGCGAGCGAGCGAGCTATGGTGCGTGCGGAGTTCTTGTACCCGTAGCAACAGTGCAACGACTACCATCGACAGGGTATCTAAACAATGTTGTAATCAAAATTCCGAGCCTTAGGGAGTATTCGCAATGGAATCGTGTACGTAACATGCATTTCGAGGACAGTCCCCAACATACTTCGTATCATAGGCCATCCATCCCGCCCATGATTTGAGATGGCAATGTAAGTACACGCGCATACCAATCATGCGCATGTATGTATACATCACTACCGCGCTTCATTCCGCACGCAGCGCACATGTGCCCCCAACCTCCCGATCTTCTCTCGTGCGCACATACGTGCACACACGCATTAGCGCAGCACGCCCCGGCCCCGCGGCCCTCGTGCTCGTGACACACCACTCCTCCTTCCCTCCATGGACGCACGCGCCTGCGCACGCCAACGGCCCACCTTACCGAGTGAGATTCCATCTGGGATCGTTTTACACATACATACATCACAATGTGATAGGAGACCTATACAACTTGTGTCGACGATAGCAAGGCACTCGAGCATACGACTTGTGCATACTAAATGCCGGTAAACGGCGCGTGGGAATAATACACGCGATGTTCTTGCCGTGAGTGTGTATGGTGTCCATTTGATCCGCCTTAGTTAGTTACCCCAATACACGCAGTATTAAATGCATGTTTATTGACGGAACAACAATGAATAATAATGGCGCGGTGGGTTCGCATCAATAGTATTGAAGGATGTGTATTGATGAAGCAACAACAATGAGAAATAATGTCGTCGGTGGGCTCGCATCAATAGTATTTGCGCGGCGTGGTGCTCCTGGCGAGTCTCGAACCGGTGTTGGCCGCAGCACGACTCAAAACAGCTTCCGATTGAAACACCACAATGGATTGGATTTGCTGTGCGGAAGCTTGACGTGCCTTGCGATTGCATTGATACATATATCATTCACTAATCTACCAGCATATCTGCATGTCATCGCGCCGACGCAGCATGATACCGCTACTATATATTGCCATATTGTTCCGCCGCGCAGCCGCTGTAAGGATTCTCTCGCGCTCGTGCTATATGCCTATATCACATACAGTAGTATACGCGGGCGACACCAGATAAACGTACCGTACGCCTCGTGCGATAGGAAATACCGCTCGCGAAGTACTCTCGAGTAGCAGCGTACCGGCCCGGGTATTGGCTCAGCACGGCGACTAATACGACCAGCGACTACACCGGAGCACCGCGCGGCTATAGTAGTCGTCATCCGTATAGCGAGGCGCAGCGCATTCATATTTTATATGTATGGTAGTCTTCCATCACTGTTATTGTACATTTATTTATAACACCCTTCGAGCAACAGTACAACAATAACAACCATCAGCAACAATAATCACGCACCCGCCGCGCGATATGAAGAGCAGACGATGAGCGCGCGCGCGCGAGCGAGCGAGCTATGGTGCGTGCGGAGTTCTTGTACCCGTAGCAACAGTGCAACGACTACCATCGACAGGGTATCTAAACAATGTTGTATCAAAATTCCGAGCCTTAGGGAGTATTCGCAATGGAATCGTGTACGTAACATGCATTTCGAGGACAGTCCCCAACATACTTCGTATCATAGGCCATCCATCCCGCCATGATTTGAGATGGCAATGTAAGTACACGCGCCTACCAATCATGCGCATGTATGTATACATCACTACCGCGCTTCATTCCGCACGCAGCGCACATGTGCCCCCAACCTCCCGATCTTCTCTCGTGCGCACATACGTGCACACACGCATTAGCGCAGCACGCCCCGGCCCCGCGGCCCTCGTGCTCGTGACACACCACTCCTCCTTCCCTCCATGGACGCACGCGCCTGCGCACGCCAACGGCCCACCTTACCGAGTGAGATTCCATCTGGGATCGTTTTACACATACATACATCACAATGTGATAGGAGACCTATACAACTGGTGTCGACGATAGCAAGGCACTCGAGCATACGACTTGTGCATACTAAATGCCGGTAAACGGCGCGTGGGAATAATACACGCGATGTTCTTGCCGTGAGTGTGTATGGTGTCCATTTGATCCGCCTTAGTTAGTTACCCCAATACACGCAGTATTAAATGCATGTTTATTGACGGAACAACAATGAGAAATAATGGCGCGGTGGGCTCGCATCAATAGTATTTGCGCGGCGTGGTGCTCCTGGCGAGTCTCGAACCGGTGTTGGCCGCAGCACGACTCAAAACAGCTTTTGATTGAAACACCACAATGGATTGGATTTGCTGTGCGGAAACTTGGCGTGCCTTGCGATTGCATTGATACATATATCATTCACTAATCTACCAGCATATATGCATGTCATCGCGCCGACGCAGCATGGTACCGCTACTATTGCCATATTGTTCGCGCAGCGGCTGTAAGGATTCTCTCGCGCTCGTGCTATATGCCTATATCACATACAGTAGTATACGCGGGCGACACCAGATAAACGTACCGTACGCCTCGTGCGATAGGAAATACCGCTCGCGAAGTACTCTCGAGTAGCAGCGTACCGGCCCGGGTATTAGCTCAGCACGGCGACTAATACGACCAGCGACTACACCGGAGCACCGCGCGGCTATAGTAGTCGTCATCCGTATAGCGAGGCGCAGCGCATTCATATTTTATATGTATAGTAGTCTTCCATCACTGTTATTGTACATTTATAACACCCTTCGAGCAACAGTACGACAATAACAACCATCAACAATAATCACGCACCCGCCGCGCGATATGAAGAGCAGACGATGAGCGCGCGCGCGCGAGCGAGCGAGCTATGGTGCGTGCGGAGTTCTTGTACCCGTAGCAACAGTGCAACGACTACCATCGACAGGGTATCTAAACAATGTTGTATCAAAATTCCGAGCCTTAGGGAGTATTCGCAATGGAATCGTGTACGTAACATGCATTTCGAGGACAGTCCCCAACATACTTCGTATCATAGGCCATCCATCCCGCCATGATTTGAGATGGCAATGTAAGTACACGCGCATACCAATCATGCGCATGTATGTATACATCACTACCGCGCTTCATTCCGCACGCAACGCACATGTGCCCCCAACCTCCCGATCTTCTCTCGTGCGCACATACGTGCACACACGCATTAGCGCAGCACGCCCCGGCCCCGCGGCCCTCGTGCTCGTGACACACCACTCCTCCTTCCCTCCATGGACGCACGCGCCTGCGCACGCCAACGGCCCACCTTACCGAGTGAGATTCCATCTGGGATCGTTTTACACATACATACATCACAATGTGATAGGAGACCTATACAACTGGTGTCGACGATAGCAAGGCACTCGAGCATACGACTTGTGCATACTAAATGCCGGTAAACGGCGCGTGGGAATAATACACGCGATGTTCTTGCCGTGAGTGTGTATGGTGTCCATTTGATCCGCCTTAGTTAGTTACCCCAATACACGCAGTATTAAATGCATGTTTATTGACGGAACAACAATGAATAATAATGGCGCGGTGGGTTCGCATCAATAGTATTGAAGGATGTGTATTGATGAAACAACAACAATGAGAAATAATGTCGTCGGTGGGCTCGCATCAATAGTATTTGCGCGGCGTGGTGCTCCTGGCGAGTCTCGAACCGGTGTTGGCCGCAGCACGACTCAAAACTGCTCCCGATTGAAACACCACAATGGATTGGATTTGCTGTGCGGAAGCTTGACGTGCCACGCGATTGCATTGATACATATATCATTCACTAATCTACCAGCATATCTGCATGTCATCGCGCCGACGCAGCATGGTACCGCTACTATTGCCATATTGTTCGCGCAGCGGCTGTAAGGATTCTCTCGCGCTCGTGCTATATGCCTATATCACATACAGTAGTATACGCGGGCGACACCAGATAAACGTACCGTACGCCTCGTGCGATAGGAAATACCGCTCGCGAAGTACTCTCGAGTAGCAGCGTACCGGCCCGGGTATTAGCTCAGCACGGCGACTAATACGACCAGCGACTACACCGGAGCACCGCGCGGCTATAGTAGTCGTCATCCGTATAGCGAGGCGCAGCGCATTCATATCTTATATGTATGGTAAGTCTTCCATCACTGTTATTGTACATTTATAACACCCTTCGAGCAACAGTACGACAATAACAACCATCAACAATAATCACGCACCCGCCGCGCGATATGAAGAGCAGACGATGAGCGCGCGCGCGCGAGCGAGCGAGCTATGGTGCGTGCGGAGTTCTTGTACCCGTAGCAACAGTGCAACGACTACCATCGACAGGGTATCTAAACAATGTTGTATCAAAATTCCGAGCCTTAGGGAGTATTCGCAATGGAATCGTGTACGTAACATGCATTTCGAGGACAGTCCCCAACATACTTCGTATCATAGGCCATCCATCCCGCCATGATTTGAGATGGCAATGTAAGTACACGCGCATACCAATCATGCGCATGTATGTATACATCACTAACGCGCTTCATTCCGCACGCAGCGCACATGTGCCCCCAACCTCCCGATCTACTCTCGTGCGCACATACGTGCACACACGCATTAGCGCAGCACGCCCCGGCCTCGCGGCCCTCGTGCTCGTGACACACCACTCCTCCTTCCCTCCATGGACGCATGCGCCCTGCGCACGCCAACGGCCCACCTTACCGAGTGAGATTCCATATGGGGTCGTTTTACACATACATACATCACAATGTGATAGGCGACCTTTACAACTTGTGTCGACGATAGCAAGGCACTCGAGCATACGACTTGTGCATACTAAATGCCGGTAAACGGCGCGTGGGAATAATGCACGCGATGTTTTTTTCCGTGAGTGTGGATGGTGTCCATTTGATCCGCCTTCCTTAGTTTACTGCGTGTACCCCAATACACGCAGTAAATGCATGTTTATTGACGGAACAACAATGAATAATAATGGCGCGGTGGGTTCGCATCAATAGTATTGAAGGATGTGTATTGATGAAACAACAACAATGAGTAATAATGTCGTCGGTGGGCTCGCATCAATAGTATTTGCGCGGCGTGGTGCTCCTGGCGAGTCTCGAACCGGTGTTGGCCGCAGCGCGACTCAAAACAGCTTCCGATTGAAAGACCACAATGGATTGGATTTGCTGTGCGGAAGCTTGACGTGCCTTGCGATTGCATTGATACATATACCATGCACTAATCTACCAGCATATCTGCATGTCATCGCGCTTACTCGGCATGGTACCGCTACTATTGCCATATTGTTCCGCCGCGCAGCGGCTGTGAGGATTCTCTCGTGCTATATATGCCTATATCACAGTACTATACGCGGGAGACACCAGATAAACGTACCGTACGCCTCGTGCGATAGGAAATACCGCTCGCGAATAAGTACTCTCGAGTACAGGTAGCAGCGTACCGGCCCGGGTATTAGCTCAGCACGGCGACTAATACGACCAGCGACTACACCGGAGCACCGCGCGGCTATAGTAGTCGTCATCCGTATGGCGAGTAGCAGCGCATTCATATTTTATATGTATAGTAGTCTCCCATCACTGTTATTGTACATTTATAACACCCTTCGAGCAACAGTGCAACAATAACAGCCATCAACAATAATCACGCACCCGCCGCGCGATATGAAGAGCAGACTATGAGCGCGCGCGAGCGAGCGAGCTATGGTGCGTGCGGAGTTCTTGTACCCGTAGCAATAGTGCAACGACTGCCGTCAACATGGTATATAAACAACGTTGTATCAAAATTCCGAGCCTAAGGGAGTATTCGCAATGGAATCGTGTACGTAACATGCTTGTCGAGGACAGTCCCCAACACACTTCGTATCATAGGCCATCAATCCCGCCATGATATGAGATGGCACTGTAAGTACACGCGCATACCAATCATGCGCATGTATGTATACATCACTAACGCGCTTCATTCCGCACGCAGCGCACATGTGCCCCCAACCTCCCGATCTACTCTCGTGCGCACATACGTGCACACACGCATTAGCGCAGCACGCCCCGGCCTCGCGGCCCTCGTGCTCGTGACACACCACTCCTCCTTCCCTCCATGGACGCATGCGCCCGCGCACGCCAACGGCCCACCTTACCGAGTGAGATTCCATATGGGATCGTTTTACACATACATACATCACAATGTGATAGGAGACCTTTACAACTTGTGTCGACTATAGCAAGGCACTCGAGCATACGACTTGTGCATACTAAATGCCGGTAAACGGCGCGTGGGAATAATGCACGCGATGTTTTTTTCCGGGAGTGTGGATGGTGTCCATTTGATCCGCCTTCCTTAGTTTACTGCGTGTACCCCAATACACGCAGTAAATGCATGTTTATTGACGGAACAACAATGACTAATAATGGCGCGGTGGGTTCGCATCAACAGTATTGAAGGATGTGTATTGATGAAACAACAACAATGAGTAATAATGTCGTCGGTGGGCTCGCATCAATAGTATTTGCGCGGCGTGGTGCTCCTGGCGAGTCTCGAACCGGTGTTGGCCGCAGCGCGACTCAAAACAGCTTCCGATTGAAAGACCACAATGGATTGGATTTGCTGTGCGGAAGCTTGACGTGCCTTGCGATTGCATTGATACATATACCATGCACTAATCTACCAGCATATCTGCATGTCATCGCGCTTACTCGGCATGGTACCGCTACTATTGCCATATTGTTCCGCCGCGCAGCGGCTGTGAGGATTCTCTCGTGCTATATATGCCTATATCACAGTACTATACGCGGGAGACACCAGATAAACGTACCGTACGCCTCGTGCGATAGGAAATACCGCTCGCGAATAAGTACTCTCGAGTAGCAACGTACCGGCCCGGGTATTAGCTCAGCACGGCGACTAATACGACCAGCGACTACATCGGAGAGCACCGCGCAGCTATAGTAGTCGTCATCCGTATATAGCGAGTAGGTGCGCATTCATATTTTATATAGTAGTCTTCCATCACTATTATTGTACATTATTTATACCACCCTTCGAACAACAGTACAACAATAACAACCATCAACAATAATATCACGCACCCGTCGCGCGATATGAAGAGCGGACGATGAGCGCGCGCGCGCGAGCGAGCGAGCTATGGTGCGTGCGGAGTTCTTGTACCCGTAGTAACAGTGCAACGACTACCATCGAGAGAGTATGTAAACAATGTTGTATCAAAATTCCGAGCCTTAGGGAGTATTCGCAATGGAATCGTGTACGTAACATGCATTTCGAGGACAATCCCCAACATACTTCGTATCATAGGCCATCAATCCCGCCATGATTTGAGATGGCAATGTAAGTACACGTGCATGCCAATCATGCACATGTATGTATACATCACTACCGCGCTTCATTCCGCACGCATCGCACATGTGCCCCCAACCTCCCGATCTACTCTCGTGCGCACATACGTGCACACACGCATTAGCGCAGCACGCCCCGGCCTCGCGGCCCCCGTGCTCGTGACACCCACTCCTCCATCCCTCCATGGACGCACGCGCCCGCGCACGCCAACGGCCCACCTTACCGAGTGAGATTCCATATGGGATCGTTTTACACATACATACATCACAATGTGATAGGAGACCTTTACAACTTGTGTCGACGATAGCAAGGCACTCGAGCATACGACTTGTGCATACTAAATGCCGGTAAACGGCGCATGGCGAGCAAGACTATGATATTGCTAATATGGTGATAGACCTACTCCTATATCTACATGCAATAGTAGCATTGATATGGAACAATACACGCGCTGTTTTTCCCGTGAGTGTGGATGGTGTCCATTTGATCCGCCTTCCTTAGTTACCGCAATACACGTAGTAAATGCATGTTTATTGACGGAACAACAATGAATTATAATGGCGCGGTGGGTTCGCATCAATAGTATTAAAGGATGTGCACTGATGAAACAACAACAATGAGTAATAATGTCGTCGGTGGGCTCGCATCAATAGTATTTGCGCGGCGTGGTGCTCCTGGCGAGTCTCGAACCGGTGTTGGCCGCAGCACGACTCAAAACAGCTTCCGATTGAAAGACCACAATGGATTGGATTTGCTGTGCGGAAGCTTGAAGTGCCATGTGATTGCATTGACACATATATCACTCACTAATCTACCAGCATATCTGCATGTCATCGCGCTTACTCGGCATGGTACCGCTACTATTGCCATATTGTTCCGCCGCGCAGCGGCTGTGAGGATTCCCCCGAGCTACATGCCTATATATCACAGTAGTATACGCGGGGCGACACCAGATTAACGTACCGTACGCCTCGTGCGATAGGAAATACCGCTCGCGAAGTACTCTCGAGTAGCAGCGTACCGGCCCGGATATTAGCTCAGCACGGCGACTAATACGACCAGCGACTACACCGGAGAGCACCGCGCAGCTATAGTAGTCGTCATCCGTATATAGCGAGTAGGTGCGCATTCATATTTTATATAGTAGTCTTCCATCACTATTATTGTACATTTATAACACCCTTCGAGCAGCAGTACAACAATGACAACCATCAACAATAATCACGCACCCGCCGCGCGATATGAAGAGCAGACAATGAGCGCGCGCGCGCGAGCGAGCGAGCTATGGTGCGTGCGGAGTTCTTGTACCCGTAGCAACAGTGCAACGACTACCATCGACAGGGTATCTAAACAATGTTGTATCAAAATTCCGAGCCTTAGGGAGTATTCGCAATGGAATCGTGTACGTAACATGCATTTCGAGGACAGTCCCCAACATACTTCGTATCATAGGCCATCCATCCCGCCATGATTTGAGATGGCAATGTAAGTACACGCGCATACCAATCATGCGCATGTATGTATACATCACTACCGCGCTTCATTCCGCACGCAGCGCACATGTGCCCCAACCTCCGATCTTCTCTCGTGCGCACATACGTGCACACACGCATTAGCGCAGCACGCCCCGGCCCCGCGGCCCTCGTGCTCGTGACACACCACTCCTCCTTCCCTCCATGGACGCACGCGCCTGCGCACGCCAACGGCCCACCTTACCGAGTGAGATTCCATCTGGGATCGTTTTACACATACACATCACAGTGTGATAGGAGACCTATACAACTGTGTCGACGATAGCAAGGCACTCGAGCATACGACTTGTGCATACTAAATGCCGGTAAACGGCGCGTGGGAATAATACACGCGATGTTCTTGCCGTGAGTGTGTATGGTGTCCATTTGATCCGCCTTAGTTAGTTACCCAATACACGCAGTATTAAATGCATGTTTATTGACGGAACAACAATGAATAATAATGGCGCGGTGGGTTCGCATCAATAGTATTGAAGGATGTGTATTGATGAAGCAACAACAATGAGAAATAATGTCGTCGGTGGGGCTCGCATCATATAGTATTTGCGCGGCGTGGTGCTCCTGGCGAGTCTCGAACCGGTGTTGGCCGCAGCACGACTCAAAA